>OZ026843.1:9918655-10009120 GCA_964023205.1 Lutraria lutraria
TCAACAACAACCACCTCCTTACACCAGTCAATTTGTCCTTCTTAATGGTGCTGTTGCAGGGAGGTGGCACTGTATCTGGTTGAAAACTTAAACAAAATACAAATTACAAAAAAATTATGATCATTATTTCATACCAAACTGTAAATAACATCTATAGTTTTATGTTTGACATTTACTACAACAGATGTTGCGTAAACAACACACAACAAAGTTTCACAATGCCATATCACTTGATTACAGTAAAACCTATGTAAACAGCCATCTCCGAATAAAGGTCACCCTGTGAATAAAGGTCATCCTTTGAAAAAAAATCAATTATTATTTAGGATAAAATGACCTCTGAATAAAGGCCACCCATCAATAAAGGTCAATTTTTGTGGCCTTTGTTTACAGGTTTGATTGAACTTATATTAAGAAACAATGCTGAATGCTTACCTTATATCTAACATACCATCGAAGTTAAAATGATCAGGTGAGTCCTCGTGCAGATTCCAGGATACATATCTAAAATAAAAGCAAAACTCATTTTATCAAGAAGAAAATTGTACACAAGGTGTTCAGAATTCAGCTACAATAAATGACTATCAGGAAAGCAGAGCATATTCAACCCCTATATAAGAATCTAGATATGCAGGGCTCGCTAATTCCATTTGTTAGCTCATAGTTTTGAACAGAAATTGATGCAGAACAAAATTAAGTGGCCTGAAATAAATTTCTTGAGCCTTGATATGATATCACACTTTTAACATCAACATATATCAGTTATATAATTATCAGAAATATGGATGACTCTTCTATAAAATCACCAACAATTTTTGTTGTAAGCTTTAAATAACAAAAGGACAGTAAGTCTGACATTCCATCAACATTTAGATACATACAAAAGAAAGCAATGGGTAATTGTAAAATGGACAAGATGCAGTTTTCGTTGTATCATTTGCCTAATTTCTGAATAATGTGTAAGGAGTTTTCGCCTAAGGTCCCCATGAGATAAGCCCATTCTACCAATTTAAAGATATGTTAATTTCGATGACACAGATAAAACATTCTTACGTCTCAACAGTGTTTAATCCACAAGCTTTCATCTTCTTTAGACGGTCTCTCCAATACTCAGGCACAACACGAAAATAATGCATGGCTCCACTGAGAATTCTAAACCCTTCACCATCAAGATAAAATTCGCCTCCTTTAAACGTCAAACTACCACTACTCTTGTATGTTTTCTCCACTTTAGGTAAGGCCAATGATTTGAACTTTCTATCGTCTTGAGTTCATCATCATTTGCTTCTCTTGAAGATACCAGCCTATCACCCAAGTCAATTCTAGACATTATCTCATTTAAAGATTCTTCTGTGATACCCTGAGGGTTACTTTTAAATCTCCAGACCTTTGGCTCATCAACAACATGCTGAGGCGGTAAATCCTTAGCACCCCAGAGTACAACCATACTTGAAATATCTTCCAAACAAGGAAACACAGCACAAAAATCAAAATTACTTTCTTCACAGCAAGTTTCTTGAACCAGTTGACAGGCATATTGTTTCTGTATTTGGTGTCTTCCTCGTGTAGGTTTAATGAAGGCTGGCTATTCTTGTTACGTCTCATTTGTCAATTTACCTAGAGAACATGCGCAGTCAACAAACTCATGAATATATCCAGACGGCCATCAAGATGTTACTGACTACAAGCATGTAATCAATAAAATAATGACATTCATGTTTCCAACTACAGTAAAACCTCAATTATTTGACAACAGATTATACGAAACCCTTGTGTAATACATGCTGTGCTCTTTTTCCTGTGATTTTCTAGACACAGTAATTGGCTTGCTGATGGAATGAGGACACAAAAAAGTGTCCCTGAGGAATCGATAGATGGAGCGCATGTCCATGTCTAAAAGAGAGTACCGCTAAAAACTGAACTTACAGGTATATCAATTCCATGTAGATATTAAGATATCCATACAGAAATAGTTACCTTGGAGATGTAGTTAATTAAACTAACGTCAATGTTGTTCCTATAAATAATCATAAAATTATTTTATATCAAGAATTGTAGTGAGCCAGACACTTGTCATGCTCATTATTAAATTGTATAATATAATCAGATCTGGATAACGATGCAATCAAAACAAAAAATCGCCAAAAAAATAAAATCTATAGGAATTTGATTTCTTAACAGGGTACGAAATAGGTCGAGGCCGAGTAGTTAGTGAGGTGCCCATTCGCACTTGTGAGATAAACATATTTAATAACCTACCAGCTCTAAATGCGCCAACAGTTGTTAGTTTATAATTTAGTAACAAGGCCTTTCGTGCGAGTAAAACGTTAGTTTAGAAAATAATCAACACTACACACATTATGCAGTCACTGAACGGATACCGTAAACAACCTTTTACCGGAACCGAAAACAACTCAGAACAGATTACCGAAAACAATTTACACTTTTACTAAATTAATGATCATAAACTTATTTTGATTAATACTAGATATATATGAAAACATTACACCTTTATAGGAAAGTCGAGTTAAAAACATTGATTTTGGAGTTATAAGAAGACACAGTTTAATAGCACCAGAGACGTATATAAATAGTTCCCATATCTACAATATTTACCTCCCTTGGCAGCCATCTTAGTTGGCAAATTTCTTATATGCTTAATAGAAAAAATAAGAAAATTGGTTATCAAACAACTAAATTTATAAAAGATAACTTAATAACGAAGTTTGTTAAGGCCATAAGCACATCAGGTTTAAGAAAATGTAGTTGTCACATATAAATATCCTGTATTTAGAATTATCAAAACAAAAACATAAATATCTTCTATCAATGCTTGTTGAATTTGCCAACAAAGATGGCCGCCAAGGGAGGTAAATATTGTAGATGTGGGAACTATGTATTATACGTCTCTGATAGCACTAACCTAGATCCATGAGGCACATGACCTTCACGTGACAAACGTTCTTTAGGAAACAATTTCCTAGCAGAGTTGTCGTTCGCACTCACCATATATAAATAAATGTAATGAACCGTATTGAGATAAATGTATATGTTTTACTCAAGTATACTGCATATTGTATTATACGTCTCTGATAAATCATTACAGCATACATTACACCAAGGACTTATATACATACATGTATGTATATATCCTTGGTTACACGTGTATGTCGTCAAAATCATATAGCACTGAAACAGTCATGATCACAATTAATTAACAGTACAATCTGTTATATCATCAATACACCACAATTGATATACATATTGAATAATTTCACTTGTAAGACCCATATATGTGATGTATATTTGTTTTCTGAATATTTTACGTAAAGGAATATTTGTTAATATTCTTCTTAATATTTAAACTATTCATTCTTTTCCGTCAACACAATTAATATATTGTCCATAAACAAACTAGATAGTCACACACGCCTTCACATGGCTCCTGCAGTGGTTATTCATGGTTATTCTTCTAAGTTGTTCTTCTTCACTGACGATCGTTTTTATTTAGAACCGTGTGTTGGGATTTGACATCATTCATGATGAATTCGACACGAACATTTTCACATATGGGCAAATTATTGTCTATTTTCACATATTCGTCCATGTTCATCCCATTTAAGATGCGGTAACGAGTCCTAAGAGAGGGTTTATAAATATGGTACGTCATATATGGGTCTTCATAAGGGAGTGGGGAAGTCAGTTCACAGCTGTTGATTAGCTCTAGACAGAATCTCACGCCTGTCTTATCATATGTAAAGTAAACAGACCCAGCTACGTTTATGCAAGAAGGCCCTGTATAGTGTATATATACAGATTTAGACCAGTGAAGAAACTGCTAATCATTGTCTACAATACATAGTTCCCACATCTACAATATTTACCTCCCTTGGCGGCCATCTTGAAAGTCTAATTTGACTAGCATTGATAGAGGATATTTATATTTTTGTTCTGATAATTCTAAATATAGAATTTTCATATGTGACAACTACATTTTCTTAAACCTGATATGCTTATGTTTTTTCCAACTTCATGATTAAGTTATATTTTGTAAATTGAGTTGTTTATAACCATTTTTTTGTTTTTTTCTATTAAACACATAAGAAATTTGACTTTCAAGATGGCCGCCGATTTAAGACAAGGGATGTAATTATTGTAGTTGTGGGAACTATGTATTCCGATGTGCGTTTTTGTCGAAGCAATTTACGACTGGGTTTTGAGATTATAAATCACTCACTGATCCCTATGTTGGATCACTCTACTAGCTCTGTAGTGGGAGAAACACAAGTTTACTTATTAATTTTTAATATCCATTTGGTAATGAGGAGTTAGGACAGTTGTCGTTAATAAGGGAAACTTGCTCATCCTTTTAACACATATTACCTCTATCAGGGACACTATATATATATATATACTACAAATGTACATTTTTATTATGTCTCTAACAAAGTTCATATCATGTCCCGAAAGAAAGGTAACAATATGTGAATATTTTTATTTAGATCAAAGATCTCAGTTTTTGGTGTCTAAATGCCTTCTAAATGTCTTAGAGTTTGCACTACTAATAAAAAGTTTACAAAGGTAAATGTTTAGCCTTTATATATACAATACAATTCAATAGATTTATTTGCACAAACTTTTACAAGTTTATCGCCATTTACAAAATGATACAAACAAGATTTCATTTTTGATCTACATATCTTAATTTATATTATGTATTCATCTGCAACTTGTTACCGAAAACCAATCTTACAGACACAGCGTAACATCTAGTCTGGTACCCGTCTCCAATCTTACACTATCCCAATACTGTAAGATTGGAGACGGGTACCAGACTTACATTAAGCATACACGAAAGTGTTACCTTTCTTTCCGGACACTCTGTACTACTGCACCCAATTGTATAAAATTTAATATTGGTTAAATTCGATCAATGGGTTTGGTTAATAAGTAATTAACATGAAACAAGATGGTCACCCTTTTTGTGTCAAACGCAAGGTTGCATTCATAAACACATTCAGACAGTAAATTGACAAATTAGGGTTCTTTACAACTTCTTAACTAATATCAGACACGTAGATTAATTCAGATATAATATAATACAATTATAAGTCTCTCGTTAATTACAACAAGAAATATTTTCTGGTCATACTTAACCAAAGTTGTATGCAATCGCTTTACCAAACTCAAGGATTATTTCTACATCTACTTTATACTCATGACCAGTCAATACTGACTATTACTGGGAGGCGCTTTGTCTGGAAAACAGTGTTAATTTATAGTTATGGTGCTTGTGTTAAAAGATAAAAAGTATGAAAGATAAAAGGCGAGGTTAAAAACAACCTGATAGGGGGCTATGGGTTGACCATCACCAGCCTATCAGTGAAGATAACCTATAAGCCAGGACTAGATTTAACCTGGGGTGGGAGACAGTTCCAGTACCTTGTAGTTCTTGGAAAGAAGGACTTTTGATGATACTGAGTGCGGGACTGGCGTATGAGGAAATTCGTGTTTCTGGTCCGGACAAGGTGGCTGTGGTCAACGTAGACAAGATTATACTGAATTTTATACTGGAAAATTAGGGAAGATTGTACTCTGCGTTTCTCTAAAGTCAGCCAACCAAGATCTTTTAGCATGTTGGTGACACTACTTTGGTAATCATAGTCATTTGTAACATATCGTGCTGCAGCTCTCTGTACACTTTCTACCTTGTATGCCAGATGTTTTTGCCAAGGGTGCCATATAATAAGAGCAATATTCTAATTGAGGTCTCGCATGTTTCGTTAAACTAGTTTAATGTTTCGTATGCTGCTTCTTTGACTTGTCTTTTCTGGGTTTTGACGTTTCTCTGGATACTTTTCGGTATGTTTTGCCTTGGAGGTTATATTGATGATATGGGGGTCCAGTTTAGGTCTTTTGAGATGGTAATTCCGAGATATTTGGCGGTGTCTGCTATTTTTAATGTCCTATTATGCCGGATATAGGAGTATTCTACAGGGTTTTTCTTGCGGGAAATTCTTCAATATACCTCACACTTGTCCGGGTTGAACTCCATATAGTCCAGTCCTGTTCCCAATCTACGTCATGTATGTATATAAGTCCTTGCCAAGTTTTAACCCAATCTAAATTTATACAATTAGGCGCAGCTGTTGACTTGTACTTTTTGAAGTTTTTTTTTTAACATGTATCTATTCCACACTTGTAACACTAGTAAAGTGCTGTGCGTGAAACGACGATATTTCAGCAAATTGCTCGCACTGCTTACGCCACGCAGGGTCTTCAATTGAATTTGAGTGACCCTGCGCCACGCAAATGCTACTGTATTGATCAGGGGAAGTAACCGCTGAGGGAAGTTTGATATTTCAGTCTTCGTAAACCAGTTCGTAATTTGATGAAAGTATCAACCAATCAGCGCTTGTATAGTAAGTGTCTCCGGAACCACGAAAGTAGTACTGTACGGGATATACTATTATTGCGCGACATAGTACAGTCGTATAATCTTATATCATTGCATATAAATGATAATTGAATATATTATAAGAATCGTTTCAACTAAATATCGACATTACAGTATCATCCACACGCTGATAGACCCACCAATGTATAATTATTGATTTTTATAATGACATATTATTTTCTGATACTCATGCGTTCTTCGGTCAAATATGTCGGATTCTGCAACTGGCCTGTAAATTGTGAGAAAAATGTAAATACAGACATGTAAAGCAATGAAGACTGTATTCCTCTACTATTCAATTATCGATTGATATTTTAAATCCTGTCTTTTTGCGTATGCATCCATTATTTCTTTATATTTCGTTACAAACGTTAGTCTATTTGTAAACAAACCAAATAAATATCTTGACCCATCTAGGATATTTTAACCAGATATTCATTTAACCTGCAAGTCATTCACTTGATGTCGAATACATCATAGAAACGCTTCCTCTACTCAGCTGAACTTGATTTTGGAAGTGTCCACATTTCCATGTCGAGATGCCACTTCCAGAAAGGTGAGACTTTATTAATTCACCTGCATTATCTCAGTATCACTTCCTGTTTGTTAAGCACCCCATGTCTTCTGATTCTTCATCCTGACAGAATATTTTTTGAAGACATCGTCTGTAAATATGAAAATGCTATGCATATAAACTAAATTCCTGTAAGAACTAGTGAACCCACTACTGGCACTAGTTAGATTCACTTTTCTCGATGTGCATGTTTTGATTTTAAATGTTTAAATTTAATACTGCTGAAAAGTCACCCTAGACGACAATGTAGTCTGTAGAAACATTTATCTTATTCTGAATAATAACAAGGATGTTGGTAAGGACATCCTTCCTTGATGCATGTTATGGCGGTGTTATATTGTCCACAGTTATAGCCTGTGTAAGGAGTGGATGAAACAATTACAATTGACAGATCAATGAAAACTTTTAGATTAAATTTCCTGTTTTACTTAGTTTGATATGATAAGTCTCCATTTCATTTCAGAGAATATTATCATATGTCGGGAAAAACAATTAAAAGTGGGTTTAGTGACAGAAAGTGAGAAACTGATATATATGATACTTTGATATCATATTGTTTCCAATTAGTGCTCCCCTTTTATTAGCCCGTCCCTATTTTGTTACAGAAAAAATCATGCCTGAAAGAATGGTTAGGCCCCAAAAAACTTTAAATATCTAACTTTTAATCACATATTCACAAGGGGCGTAGTTTGCCCTAAAATGATGTGTAGGCACCAATCCAGTGGGTCTGTGGGCATGCCCCCCAAACTATTTTTTTTCACTATAGATTGCTGGAGACACATTCTGGGGCATTTTTCGGTATGCTTTTATAGGGTAAAATTTAAGTTCTTTCAGTTTTTACCTGCTAGAGCATTTAAACTTGGTCAAAAGCTGTGTGTACTCGAATAGATCTGTTCTATTCTCTTGTTTGGGGGGGGGGGGGGGGGGTTGCATTCTAATGTTTTTCATTTGTCAGAAAAAGTGTAGGCATGTGCATACAGGAAGTCATGCCAGTGTTCACAGAACATGTTACAAATTGAATTGAAACACTGAATTATTGTCTGGTGTTGTTATAATTATTTGCTCTTTCATTCAATTATAATCTGCATACGCACAATTATGAACAAAGCAGGAATCAATTTTAGATGTATTACTTTTTGCTTTTGTTATATATATGAGACTTAATAAGCCTCTTGTGAAAAAATTAAATGAAGCTATTTGATTGGCTGTATATGCATTACTTATGCAAAATTAGGAAGGACACTTGCTCTATCGCATTTCAGCATAATGTGTTGATTTGCAAATTAGGAGCAATGTTCAAGTTTGTTGCAAAAGATTATCATCTTGCATTTGTCTTATAAATTTCATTTAGCAACAGGGTTTTCTTTTACTAAGAAAGTAACGCCGATAGTCGGCGTCTTCCCCTTGGAAAACAAGCTATATTTTTCCCCTAAAAAAAAATTCCCTCAGAGCCATGAAAAAATCCAATATTCTTATGATTAAGTACACATTATTATGTCCATTCTTTTTAAAATTTGTCGCACATTGAATAATGCTTCAACAAACGGCATCTAGGTAGTCTTTTTGACAAGTACTATGGTGGTGATACTAAATATAGCTTTTTATTACGTCACGGATAATGTGTACCAGCACACGAACCTTGTTACATACGAGGACGGGAACAAATGCTCTAGTTCCCTGCTTCGTAGTCTGGCGTATATTCATTGCATACGATGACGGAAACCAGTCGTCTGGCCGCACTGAATAAATCACTGCTTGCTGATTGGCTACAACCGTCATGCATTATTTTAACCAATCATACGACGGAATTACTTTACATCATTTTGCTGTCAACATGGTCGCATTTGTAATTACAATAAATGAATGTTCAGCGATATTTGATTGTTTCCAGTGTAAATCACACATGTGCAAAATGGCTGCTTCTCAAAAAGCAATAAAACATGTTTATGTATTAAAGTTAGCAATGTTTGAGTTCAGACACGGTGTTTTGACATGAAAATCAACCAGACCTATCCTGTTAAGTATATTGTTTACCTATAGTATGCATGTTGATTTACCGTGTGTTATGGATTTTCGTCTAATAAAAAGTTGTGACTATGGCAAGGTCTGTTAAGGTGGATCGCGGGTTTCCTCCAGAAAAATGGTAATTTTTTTAGACGTCAACGCACGATAATGAAATTTTGCATAAACATCCTTTAATGTATTGGCTAATGCAGATATGATATATTCAAATGATATTTCCATGGAAACCGAAGAAAATGGCCACCTAGCGGACCGGTATGTTTTTCGTTGATTTTCGCGTTATTTTCTGTATTGCTCCGATAATTTTGTATTTGAAGTTATGCAATTTATTTAACTACTATGCTGAATCATTTACAAATCCGAAAAAGTCAATAATATTTCATTTCGCCGTCAATAAATCTTAAAAGATGTCGAGCGAACTCTGCAGGGGTGGCAATTTACAATGCCAAAAAATGAGACATTTTTCTTTCAGTTGCGTCAACAGTGAAAAAACGGTCCGATGAATTTTTTTTTAAAACTCAGTAGAGATTCTTAAAATAATTTGAAAGACTTTAAAAAAATAAAAACATATGGTCACCGACTTCGTTTTCGCTACATTTAAACTTATTTAAACACGGAAAAAAGCTAAAAACGTTGCCATAAAATACAAGATCGATGTGACGTTAAGCCAAAATATGTCAGTAACAACTAAAAAGTCGCAACGTCACGTCGATCTTGTATAAAAACGTTGACGTTTTTAGCCTTTTTCCAAGTTTAAATAAGTTTCATTGGCGCGAAAACGAAGTCGGTGACCATATTTTTTTATTGTTTTAATGTTTTCTAAATTGTACAAAGAATCTGTTTTGCGTTTTTTAAAAAAATTCATCTGGCCGTTTTTTCACTACTGACGCGGTTGAGAGAAAAATGTCTCATTTTTTGGCATTGTAAATTGCCACCCCTACAGAGTTCGCTCGACATCTTTTAATATTTAATGGCAGCAAAATGTAACATTACTGACTTCTTCGGATTTGTAAATGATCCAGCATTACAGTTATGTAAATTGCATAACTTAATACACAATAGTATATGAGCAGTACAGGAAATAACGCGAAAATCAACGAAAAACATATCGCTCCGCTAGGTGGCGCTTTTGAGCGGTTTCCATGGAAATATCATTTGAATATATCATTTCTGCGTTAGCCAATACCTTAAAAGTTGTTCATGCAAAATTTCTTTATTGTACGTTGACGTCTAAAAAAATGACCGTTTTTCTGGAGGAAACCCGCGATCCACCTTAAATGAGCAAGACTATGATATATATATATAAGTGTTAATTAATGTCTTTTAAGTTTAAATACAAAAAGACAGCGAAATACCCCTGTATAGAGACTGTTGGACTGATTTAAAAACTTTATAAAATCAGTATTACAAATACAGGGATTTTTCCCCAAATTTGCTTCTTTCGAGTGTTTTTCCCCTTTTCACCAGCGTCCAGCGTCTTCCCCCATTCCTAAAAAAACCTGAGCAAGTTTGTGATAGATATAATATGCATCATTAAGCGTTTCCGAGAGCCCTGGTGGTTAAAAATTAAGTAGTAAATGTTGAACCCTGAATATTACAATTTACACATGAAAAATAATATAATTTGCTTGTAGTACTGTATTAATGACTATTACTCTCATAGACTTTCTACATGTATTTGAGTTGTCAAAAGTGAAGTCAGAATCACTGCAGAGATTTATTTTCAATTTTTTGGAAAACTTGAGAATTCATATAATTTTGTCTGAAGTTTGGAATATTTCATACTGAAGCAGACAGCAGTTTTGTATGTAGCCTTATCACATATATTCACAAATATGCAATTAGGAATGAAAACAGTAATTTATGGTGAGTTTCTAAAGTTGTTTAAATATTTGTTCAATTTTGACACCAAAATACAGATTAAAATTTTGAAAATATAGTACATGTATCTTTTCTGTTTTTGACGGAATTGCCACAATTTATTTGTTTTCCATTCTACTCTAATTACGATAGAAAAAATAACAGTAAATAATAGTTTAATACAATTGTACATGTATTATGATATAATACAATACAAAACAAACACAATAAATACTGGTTATTGTATTATGATTATTTCATCTTTCCCAATTTTGACATTTTATGTGCTATTTTTCTACAACGAAAAGAACATGGGACCTACTTTCGCAAAGGTAAAAAAATCCCTGGAGTCAATGTGTTTAACATGAATTTGTCTGTAATATATTGGCTATAAGTTCTTAGTCCTTCCTGATGTGAAATTTTCATTAATTTAGACCCAGCTGCTAGCAGATATTTGCATTTACTGAGTTATTTCCCTTGCTACATGTATGCTTGTAAATAAAAGTCCAATGGTACTACATGTGGAGATATGACGTACTGTTACTGTACAATACAGGGAAGTGATAATTTAAATAAACAAACATATTTTTATGTGCTATCATTTATCAAGTTCTTATTAATGATCAATCTGCTATTTCAAAAACAGATTTAATGCTTTTGTTTCAAAATTAAAAGAGAAATGAAGTTTAACAAACAGCCAATATCTTGACAAAAAAAGATTTGCTCCATGTACATGTATATATTTACTCTCCAGTTTTACTTACCAATATAAATTCTTGTCACAGAAGACTTGCATTTCTGAAATAATGACTTCTTTAAATAACATGTGCCAGAAACATGTCATAAAAAAAATCTGCCTAACTGCTACATTTGTAACTAAGCACTGGCCCTTCTTAATTATCCAATACATTAATTCATCATTTCATTCAAATTGCATGTCAGAGACTTGTCTGTTACGGTAATCTAATTGAATGAGCTGGGATGGTTTACTTAAATATCTCTTGCCTTTTTCTCTGTACTTTCAATTTATAGTGTTTGCTGTGTTTATCAGACAAATACATATAATTATTATAAATTTAAAAAAAATATTTATACTGTAATACTGTATAATACATAATTATGGTATAACTATTAGTATTAATAAATTAATAATGTAGCATCATCAAACTAAATGAACCAGAAATGGTCTTGACATGATTTAAGTCTGCAATATTGTCACAACAAGTGTCTCAGTCCACTAGTTGTTGGATAAATTATGTCAGATTTTTGTGTAATTTATTCTATACAGAAATATGCCTCAGTTACAATCAGGACTGTATATGTTGTCTAAGTACATATGTAGCATGTGTCTGACAGCTGGTCCCCATTTGATTTTGTGGGAGAAATTAATTACTTGACTTGTTGGCCATTAAAAGCGAGGAACCATGCTTGTAGTAAATTTGAAAGTTGATCTGTATCACATGTGTAGAGTGCAGGCATCAACATAATGTAGCAACCTGTCTCTGAGAAGTTTATGTTAATGTTTAGAATAAAGACATTTTTATTGTGAAAGTTTTTAATGCTTGGTGGATACTTGATTGTTCTTGTGTGAATATGTTAAAGTGATATTACATCATAACATGTGATGGTGATTAAATGTGTCTCTTACACTCTCTGTCTTATATTCCATGTTAGAGTGATTGTGTAGTTTCAGGGGTGTGGAGTTATTTATAGCATGAAAATTAGGGCTACAGTAAAATACTGGTGTTCTGTGAGGGGCAGCCATTGTGTTCATATACTCACATTGAAGGAGCTTGCTGGTAATAAATCGAATGTTCTGTGAAACATGTGACTGAAATGATACATCATCATATGTAAAACTAAAAGTACTTAACATGACTGTCTGTATAATGTAAATATGCAACAACTAGCTTTCTTAATTGATTTCTTGTATCTTAATTCTTATATAAGACAATACAGCCACTTGTTTTAAGTTTACTTCTACGCTAGGTGCACCAGTACCACATTTAATATGATGTTGGAAAGCTTTGATGCAAAATTGTTGTTAACCGGGCCTTGAGTAGAAGCTCTAAATGAATGTATTCTTTAAATTAAACAACCTTTACATTAACTAGATATATGAAATGAGTTTTATTTGTTTCATTGAATTTAATGTGTCTGTTTGATAAATTTTGTTATTTCTGTGTAAAATTATTAAAGATTGTTATGCATCAATGAATTTCCTGATAAATGTTTGGTGAATTAACAAGTCTGGTCTACATTTGTGTATCTTAATGATTGTGAATTCATATACCGGTACATAGCTTTGAAGCAAATTTTATTCATGTTCAATAATTCAGTTTCTTAGTGTAACTCTGTATATTTGTTTACTTTCTTGATAGATGTTTGATCTGGGCTGTGTGTTTTCAAAGCAAGTCATCCATATAAAAGATACTGCTTTAATTAAGTACTTCTAGCTAGTGTATGTATAATATATTTGAAGATTTAAACACATCATATTCCCCTGCTGTATTGTTAATAGAAGGTCATGTAGATTTTCAAGTGAGTTTTTCCCCTTCAGGCTGAGTGTTGACTGTGTTTAAACATTTTATCGCTCAGTTTATCTTGCTAGTAAAAGGATGTCAAGTTTGTTACACAGTCTAGTGAAAGTGATTGTGGACATGGAATAAGAGTGGAAATATTTAGTCAATGCTATTTCATCATCAGATATTGTGTTAAATGAAAGTTACTGAATTAGTTGAAAAGATTTATTAATTAGTTATTATATATTTTTTTTTATTGAATTGATATAGGAGGTTTATCAGCTGTGACTATGAAGGAAACATGTTCTGTGGATAGTTGCCGACATTTGTTTACTTTTTATTGACACTGATTACTAGATGGATTCATTGTGTGCTTGGATACATTGCAATGGTCAGATGATTTGTGTGCAGAAAAAATAACTTTGTTCATAAACTGGCCCTCGTTGAATGAAGATTTTACCGTGTCTGTTTACAGCAGTTATTTGGATATAAATCATAAGGCTGCTTTGTTGACTGTTGTGTTTATTTTCATTTTGTGAAATATTCTTTATCAGTTCTTTTGAATATTTAAAGAACATATTAATTGTTTTGCATGTATTGAGCTAAAAAATCAATACTTGTTAATTATTCGTGGATATCGTGCTATATCCTAAACATTGAAATCTCTGAATGGAATATACTAAGTACCATTTTGTTTAACATTTGACCTTGTACAAAATGTTCAAAATGGATGGTAGGTTAACTTGTCAAATATACACATGTTCATTATGAATAGAAGTAAGGCATTTCTGTTTGAACTCTTGATGTAATTCTTTCTCTATTAATTAAGTCAGTATATTTCAATTAGTTATAGATGTTCTAAGTAATGTTAGACATTTGTCTCATTTACTTGTGATTAATTTTACTTTGACTTCTTGATTTATTGGATATTTATCTATGGGTCTGATTGGTGTTTATTTGTTTGAAGTTTGGTTGAGATCATTAGTTAAGTACTGATTGTACCTTTATAATAGTATATTATTGTAATGCTTGTAGTTGGTAGCTGTGTAGCATAACCTTACGTTTGTAGGTTGCTGTTGATTTTGATGGTAGGTAGATACAGTTGTTTATGTCCAGATCAAAAGTATGATTTATCAGTCAGGGCTTGACACTAAGTAATTTTTTAGGAGGTAGTCAGCAGGACTACCAGCAAAGAAAATGAGGTAGTCCTCGCAAAATATAGGTAGTCTTCATTCTAATAGTAATAAATAGAAACATGTTTGTCATTTTATTTCAATGCCTATCAAGTGTACTTTATCAGAATACAAGACAAGTATAAAACTTTTTATTAAAAGTCAGATTTTCACAACTGTATTGAACAAAGTTATAAATACAGGTTACGTCACATCAGATCTTTATTGTTTAATTTACTTAAAGTTATAGAAATCAGGTCACCCAAATTTCAGATAGCGTGACGGGATACCCAGCTTGGCAACCTAGGTAGTCCTTGGAGAAAATAGGTAGCCTCTGGCTAACGGACCATTGTTAGTGTCGAGTCCTGTCAGTATATTATATATAATATTGGAAAATTTTGATAAGAAAAGCTCTATTTGTATTTAATACAGTAGTAGTAGTAGCAGCATTTCTACCACAGCCTAACTGACCTTGGTGACAAGGCAGTGAAACAAGATTAGTTTGTTTCAGTTTACTTCTTACCCAGTCAATGATGATTCAAAACATGATTGAAGGAAAGTGAGCATATTCAGGTTGTATTTTTTTAACATAGTACTTCATACGTACAGCCAGTGTCATTTGGTGTGTTAAATTCCAGCTTTTACACCTTGGTTAGAACTGCCAACCTTTTGTGACTGTCAGCAAGCTGGACAGCTCCCCTCACCTCTGAAATTTTGTTCCCAAAAGGATTTGAATTGACAGTGGTGACAGGCTAATGATTATAAGTCAGATACAATAACCTCTTAACCGTGGACTGGTCCCTGAACCTTTTGTACATGTACGATTGTAGCAAGTAAAATTGACCCTTGAAATTATGGTAAACTATAGCTACTGAGTCTTTTGGATTTATTTTAAATTCACTATTGCATTTATTATAATGCATTGGTAGGATTTTTTTTCAATTCCTCAATTTATTATCAGACAATTTGATTCACTTTAGACGTCTGTTCTCAGCACCCTGAACAGTGCGATTATTTGTTTACTTTATATTTTCTAATTTATCATTGCATAACATAATATTACGCATTATAATACATGGTGATCTCCAGTGAAGCAGTGCCTGTATTATCTTGTTGTACAAAATGTAAAGCATACTCTCATACTACAAAGATTAGGCATCTAAATTTGATTAAACATGCCACTGAGGCTGGTCTTTAAAATTGCCACTATGAATGCAGAACAAATTACCTTAATACTGTCTTAAGAAAAAGACTTACTGACATTTCCCAATTCAAATGTAATCCTGTACCAAGATGGAAGGCTACCTTAACATTTAGTCATGTCACTGCTTGATCCATGTCATGATCAGTGATAGTGAAAATCAGTATGTTTTAAAATGTCTTTATTTCGACTGTAAGATCATATTAAATTTGCATTAAGCTTTATAATACCTACAACTGGTCTCAATTTCCTGGTATATGTCATTCACTGGTACACTAAGTGATCTAAGCTTTTAAGGCTCAGTACTGCACCTTCATCATAAGATAATTTTATGGATTCACTGACCCCTGTCTCCTGACTAACTTCTTTACCTCATGTATTTATAATGGATGAATTTTAATAGTTGCCTTAATATGCAGATGACAAGTTATTTTAAGTAGCAGATGTGTAATACAATTTTGTCTCATTTACATATAACAAGCTAACGTCTCTTTCACTGTTCAATTTATTTGGGCTGTTATTTATTTGCATATGTAATTGGCTTCATGTTATATGTATAGTATTATAGGCCCTGTGTCCTTTCACCATTTGATATGAAGTCTGTGTGTTTGATCGGATTAGATATTTATGAGTTTATACTTATTGAGCCATAGATATAAAGGAGATGTTTACTTCTAGAAGTAGTTTTATATCCTTATGAATAATGCGTTGGAATTTTCGACCAATAGTTCAAGAGGTTTCATTGTCTACTTGTGATGTATTTCAATAAATTTACGATGAGTGGTTACGGAAACTGAGGCTTTATATAGCTTGCCTGTTGTATGTGAACTCCTTACGACATGTATAAACAATGATAATGTTTTTATTGTACATTTAAGACAATCTTCTTCCTGTTCATGTATGATTTGATTTAAAATTTCTCCGTGTTATTTTTTAAATAAGAATATTTTCCTGTTAAGAATGTCATTGTTTTGCGCAATAATTTAATGTAATTTGTGAGAGTATAAGATAACATTTGGAGACACATGATCCATTGTTCAGTATAGCTACATTCAAATACCTGTCATATAGATATAAATGATTCCTGTATTCACTTACAGACCCACACAAACCTTGGCTTTACGGTTATACATAAACTTCTTTAAGTTTCGAAGAATGACTTACTGTAAATTAGTTACACAATTTGCCACATGCTTAGAGGCAGAGCATTAAGACATAAGAGTGCATATATATGAATGTTCTTCGTAAATAAGAATTTTAAAGGAATGGTAGCAACTGTAGCTTTCTTATTATGAAGAACACCCAAATAATGTTTATGTATTCTAACCATCTTAAGTGCTCTGCCTCTGATCATGTGTATATGCAATCAGTTAACATTGTTGTTAAACATTTTCTACTTTTGTCTGGAGGAAATAATTGATAACACTATTTTTGGGCGTTATTAAATTGACGCTTTTCACTTCAAAGTGGTAATTTTGACATGGATCATTAAATATTTTGTAAATCTTTGTTAAAACATCACATAAATAGAGTCTTGAGATAACTATATATTGAATGCATACATCCCAAATGACACAGATTATATTTATAGATCAATATAACAAGTATTTTACATCATTTTGAACTGATGCAATAACTTATATCACAATTTTAGATTGTCCTATATGTTTATAAATTAAAAGCACTCAAATAGACAAGTAACATTATTTTATATATTAATATAATACTTCATGAATAAATTATTTAATGATAATAAATTGAATAAATTTGATTGACAATAAATTGAATGAATTTGCCAATTACGAAGTAAACCCTATGTCTTTACATTACATCATTATTGTGTTTCAGACTAAAATAAATACATTAGTATACTGTTATGTCTTATCTATTCCCTAATTACAATCATTTTCTCTACAATGTTTTAGTGATGCTGATATCAGTTGACTGCAGATTCTGTTGTTAGCCAAATACTTGTCATTTGTGAGTTACTTTTCTGGTAGATTTCAGACTTGTTTCTGTTGTTTTTTAGACTGATACCTAGGTAAAATACCATTGTTAACTATGGTAGAAATGTTGTTGTTTCAAGAATTGTGTAGTTAAATTTTAGGCTAGATCTATGAAATCATTTCATAATTGGATATAAAAAAGAACATGTTTTCGCCACCACATCTTACTGTCACCTGTTTTGAAATACTGTAATAAATCTCACTGTACGGTCTGGTGAATTTCATAGGTTGAAATGTTTTCATCTTTCGTATGTACAGCCAGTAGTAAATTGTGTAAAACGTAACTGCATGCAAACATATCCTGTTGTAAGAAAGTAGACGTGATTAAGTTATTTCTGATGCAGTGGGAGGGGTTAGAATTATTGTGTAGAGCATTTATGTAGATTAAAGGAATATTTGAGTGTGTCATATATTATTTGGCTAGGATTATTGTCTTAAGTTTGTTTTGGAATATTTTTTGCTTTTCTTGGATTAATGTAGAGGTGTTTTGTACCGAATTCCTTGGAATTGGTTTGTTAACTGAGTTATTAGTGCTTGTTTTTTGCTGATGTTTGACACTAAAGATCTTGTTACTAGTAGAAAAGGTGGTTAATCATGTAAAAAACGTAAAGGGGTGGACAGTGTATTCTGGTGCCATGTTCTACAGAATCCAAATGGAGTAATCTCGATCTTAGTGTGTCATTAAGTTGAATAAGTGCAAAAAGTTTGAAAGTGTATAAGTGCTTTGAGGTGTGTGAATCTGTGTATATTTTGTCATTCATATTGAAGGAAAAGTAACGGAGAGCTATGCCGCTGAAGAAATGGCGTTCCATGGATATATTTAACTTTTCTCCTAGAGAAAATCCCATCATGGAAAGTATCAGCAATAAATTTGCTGAAATCTCTCAATCTCACGCTGGCACGTTACTGCGTAATCGAAGGTGAGTACTTCTTTAAGGTGTTCCGATGAACAATATGTATCAATACTGCATTTGTTTGTATCTGTTTGCATAAGTGCATTAAGTGAGAACACCTGTAGGAATGTTGGTTTAATAGAGGTCTAGGTGATCACTCTAGTAAACTGTGATCTTCTAGGTTACCAGCAGCTTCCTTTATCTCTATGTTTATATGTACATGTATTGTCATGCTAATCATATACTGAAACTAGTCGATGATCTCTGATAATGATGTATGCATTACATCGTCAAAGTCACTTGTTCTTGAAAAACTAATCTAGGTGAACAACTCAAACTTAGTCTTGTTTGTTTTCCCGTTAAACGCACAAATTCACTAAAACGTTTACAGTGTGATGGATTATACTAAAATCTATCAACATGACCTAAAATATACCTTCAACAAATGAAAGGTGTCGAAAAAATCTTTTGATGATGTTTCAGACTAACCTTAATTTCAACATTTTCCTCTTAATCATAAATGCTTCAGATTAAGTCCGTAGCGTTCTGAATACCACGTAAAATGATCTACTTCATAGACTTCAGTAGACGCATGACGAAGCATCTTAAGCTGTTGACTTAGAAAGAGGACAATTCCATAACTAAAATGGTCAACAAGATGCAATAAAAAAGACAAATTAAGTTATTGTACCCAGAACTATACTGAAAACGTATGTGCATGTCCATTTGTGGACCTCACCATTGGGGATAGCAGATTTTTATGACCAGTTGTTCAAATGATGTAAAAATGATTTAATTGTGCTGTGTGCAATAAGCTTACAATTGTCATCCCAGCTATAATGTAGAATGTTGTGAGTTATGTCTCAAAATGAATGAAGGCTTACGTTTATACTTTGTGTTTATTTCATGCCTTACAGATAAATACATGTAGGTTTGTACCTAAAAATCCGATCAATCCTTTCTAATCTTCAAAAAGTGTTTGTCTGAATAATGGCAATTTTTAAGGTATACCTTTGAAAATACAATTAGCATGTCCGATACATGTGGTTTCATTAATTAATCAGCCAATCATTAAAGACTATCTGTCTATCATGATACTTTATTTTGCCATCCACTATAATCATTTATTTAATCTATTGTTTAACAAAAAAGTTTTTACCATGGTCATTTATAACATATTTTTTATGTAATAACTGAGGACTGTAATGTCAAATTGACCTATATATAGTATTTGAGCGCCGCAAGTTATTACAGAAATGTAATTTTTTGTTAAATATTTAAAATATTCTCATTATTCTATAAGATTATTCAAGCCCCCTGAGGGAGGTTTATTTACTTCACAAAATCAGTTTTATTGGATTTGTTTAATTATATTGTTTATTAAATTACCTACAAACAGATGTATGGAATAAAATAACATAGATACATTTTACTAATACACTATGTCAGTTTCTTTATAAGTCATTTCACTGATGCAGAATCTTGGCAAGTAAAGATGGTTGATTTATAAGGGGGCAGGGGTGTAAACTTTTTGTGCCACCGTATCGGTAGATCAGAGGCTTATTATATTGTTTTTGGCCTGTCTGTACCAAACTTTACTCTTGCCTATAAAATCATAATACTTCCACCTACAATCATCAAACTTCATATGTTGGTTCCTCATGACGACCTCTACAGGACCTGCACATTTTAAGGTCAGTGGGTCAAAGGTGAAGAACACTCAGAGAGGGCATTGTGTTTTGAAAACACATCTTGTTTTGAAAGGCAGTCATGGCTACGTACAAAATGTTGGTTGTAGTTAGGTCATCATTAAACACCTTTTTAACTTTGCTCACTTTTGTAGATTTTACATCTTGTTGCTTCAAACATACAATGTCTTAAATTACATACTTGGCAGGCAAACTTTGGTGAGCATTGATTTATTTGCAGATTTGAACATTTGACTTCTTGCAAAAAGAAAAAAAGTAGGAGACTTTGAAGCTTGGATTGAAATCTATAAGTCACAAATATCAGGAGTGGATGTAAGGGGGGATATCCCCGAACCAGTTTGTGCTGCCCTAAAATCATGCAAACAAATTCATATTGTTGACATTGAAATTTTGAGCCAAAAAGTGATAATGGTACTTTCCTCTCTGTTCAGTATAATGAATTCTTGGATTAGGCCAACAAGCATGGCTGAATGTGTGTCATATTTTAAGCATTAACAGTCAAACCTGTATTAGCATCAGCATCTCAGGCCACCCTGTGAATAAAGGCTACATTGTGAATAAAGGCCACACTGTGAATAAAAGTCATTATTTTAAAAACTGTTATTAGTTATTTAGAACAAAATGACCTCCAAATAAAGGTCAACAGGGTTCTCAATAAGTTTGTGGCCAACAGGCCTAAAAGCTAGACTAACAGGCCTGCTATAGGGGGGGAGGGGTCCAGGCAGTTTCTAGCAATATTTTATAAACTTTTGAGTTTCCCAACTGGCCCAAACACATTTCTAAGCGGCTAAATTGGCCTGCAACCTGCTGTTATGGAGAACCGTGGGTCAATCTGTCATAAAAGGTCACATTTTGTCTTTCCTAAGGGTGGCCTTTGATCACAGGTTTGACTGTACATGAAATGTCTCATAAGGCTTCCCTCAGTATAAGTACTACATCAGACTTTTTATTCTGTCCTCTGCTTCTTGCTGATAGATATATCTATTGTTACCAATGCAATTTGAAAAGTGATTATTTGTGTAGGCCATGATTGACTTACAGGATCCATGTTCCTTCTTTTCAGTCCCTAGTAGGTCTGTTAATATAATTACAGTACTTTATTATATTACAACTTTTAGTTGAGAGTTTAGCTGCCTACATGACTATCAAGTTGGAAAGGAAACAACATGATGTGCTAATTGATAGTTACATAGCATCATGTAAACATGATTTTCTGGTCAATTTTAAATAGGTTGTTAATCACTGAACAGTATGTAAATGGTAATTAAGTTTGGTTAATTAATTGCCACAGGCTTGAAATGATGACTGGATAATAAAATAATATTCATCGGTTGAGTCATTTAAGGATGCATTAATTTATGAGGTTTATATAAGGAAATTTGCCATCTCTATGCAGGTCCGGTAAGAAATAATTTCAGATTTGGGGCTATTTTTTGGCTGACAAGTGGGGGTGGGGGGTAGAAAAATTTAGCCCCTTCTGAAAATTATTTTTGGCCGAAATTATTGGGGGGGGGGGGGGCTTTAAGCACAACCTGCCCCCTCTCCCCAGTACCTAGTATGGCCCTGTTATTGGGACCATGCTGGAGCCCAGTGTCCTTATGGAATGCAGTAGTCACTGGGGCAATGGGAGAATACATGTATAAACTGGTTACCGCTGACTCTGTGTGTACAATGTTCACTGCAACATGGAACGGGAACCAGTTTAACATCCATGCTTCCGGTCATTTAGGTGATTGGTGATCGCTACTTAATTAAAGGCGTCTGAGTGATTGTGATTCTGCTATGCAGTGATCCAGTCTGTACTATTTTGCGAACATTTACGCAACTTTCTTCTGTTGCTGGTGAGATAAAAAGAAAGTTCAAACTGTAACCTTATTTGAGCATATTTTATCAATGGAAAATATCCTGTAGTGGTTTTATAGTCACTGTTGAAACTGTCTTGTGGTTCTGTTTTGTCTTCATGTTTGCTATAGTCATGCATACTATTGGTAATATCAATCATATCTTTAACTTAACTAATGTTAATGATTAATCCAAAATATAAAATGTCAGGTCACCATAAGTCATTGTCAAAGATTTCATTGTCAAAGACTTCTTCAATTCATATTTGTTATATGTACCGGTTATCAGACTTAGCACCAAACTATTCATTTCTAAATTATAAAGATATATAAAGTGTCGGTCTTGGATGGAGTTTGTATTATTCAAGTTTTTAGAGTACAGAGGCTGAGCAACCTCTCCAAAGCAACACCCTTTGGGAGTAGCACAACTGTGTTGATGTTGAGAGGTTGTTGCTCTAGAGAGGTTAAATTTATTGTTAAATCATGCAATGGGAAAAATTATGCTGTTGTTGCAGGGAGGTTGTTGCTCAAGAGTGGGTCACTCTGGAGAGGTTGTACTGTATACTTTTTGTGTGTGTCCAATATTCACAAATCTATAGGACTTTACATTCATTGTTGAGGCATCTGATAATAAAAGCTGTAACCAGAAATTCCATTTCATAACACAACATGAATCAGACAAAAGTGTGTGAGTCAGCTGTTTATAGTTCCAGTTTGTTGTAGCTGCCGATTGGTACAATCACTGTCAGCAAGATTCTATGTGACTGTCCCCTGAAAATATCAATCAATACAAAATGCAACTGACCCTGTCATATTACTCATATATGTTTGTACATTAAGTTTGACTAGACTTATATAAGCATTGTGATGATATATTAGTCCATGATGTGTGATTATTTCATTAATTTGTTCAGTGTGTCCTAAATGTAGGTAAGATGGTTGAGGTGCAGATACACATTAACACTTGAAGGGTCATATTTTATTTTAGTAATTCTTGTCTATTTCTTGACCTTAGAAATTCTCTTTGGTTCGAATAAGTTGCGGGTGGGGGTTTTGTAGTGTTACTACATTTCAAGAATTTCTATAGATAGTTTTTGATCAATGGATGGAGGGAAGAAAACGATGCTGTACACTGTATACTAGAAGAAAAAATATCCCTGCTGAATCGTTATGCATAATTCATGAACTGTTCATGAATAGTTCAAGAAAAAATCATGTTTTCATGAAATCCATTTAGGGAGCATTTATAAGACTTTATTGAGTAAATAATTACAGGTAATTGTTTATAATCTGAACAAAGTATAAATTGTTACATGTAAATGTTACTAATTGTATACATGATCCATAGCTGCTGTATGCTGCTATATAACAAGTGTTGTTGACCTAATTGTACTGTATATAATCAGTATGAGTAATTCTATGTAATATAAGACATGACTCATTCTCTATCAGTAGAGATGTAGTAAGGGTGGGTGTTGCAAGCCATCATAATCAGCCTTAAGATTCTCACTGGATTGTTTGCACTTACAGAAGGTTTAATTTCAAATGTTACATCAGACATGCATGTAAATTTATTGTTATCCAGTCAAAAGGTGTAAGAATAGTTTAGCATTTAAACTCTCAATTTGCTACTTGTTAATGTTGTTGAAATTTAATTGAAATTTAATTGTTAATGTATCTAAACTGTAAAAAACAGGTGTTGATCACATGTTATGGGTATAAATAACTCAGTGATGTGGAATTCGAAACCTTCATACCAGCTGTATAATATTGGTTGTAGTATATTTTAGTGGTAACTGTATATTGAGGTCATACAGTAATGAGAAAGTATGATGTGAATGTATGAAGTAATAATATGTTATAAACCCATAGAATTAATAGTATGAGTGCTCGAAAATGAGATCTTACACATTCTGGCATATGTTTCTGTTTTCTAAATGTTGTTGTTGTTTAAACAACCTGTGCTTAGTGATTGGTCATTACATGTATGTCATTATATCATGGTCATAGGGATATAACAAACACATCCTGTAAATATTGTCAAGCTGCAAAATTTGTTACCTATCCAGTTTGAGCTAAAAATGATAGTGTGCTGGATTGTTGGTGTAAAGGGACCAGCTACTTTAAGACCTGGTTGAGGTACAATTATTGTTTCCGTGAACTTTCACCCAATGTCATTTGTCTACCACAACTTGTTGTGGGTTGAGCCCAGCTACCGACCATTTCTCTTTATGTGAGAATGTAGGCAGTTGCTTACGAAGGATAGGAGTCAGTCTAGTACTGGTTCATCCCAGGAACGATGGTTAGGTGAACTGTCCACCTCATATGACTATATTGAAAAGGGGCGTAAAACCCAAACACTTATTGATTCAAACATTGTGCTGGGAAAATAGGTAAGGTCCTCTCAGTATACACTGTGACATAAACTCTACT
This sequence comes from Lutraria lutraria, assembly GCA_964023205.1. NCBI lineage: Eukaryota > Metazoa > Mollusca > Bivalvia > Venerida > Mactridae > Lutraria > Lutraria lutraria. The sequence goes on from OZ026843.1 coordinate 9,943,346, forward strand.
TTATAATTAGATTATATAAACTAACTTTAAGAATTCAGTAGTTAGCAAACAAAAACACTCAGTGGTAAACAAGTACATGATGCAGTATGTGTGGTAATTAAGTTGTAATGAATATCTTGCCTGAAGATACAATTCAACAAAACCTGTAGGAGTTCGAAGAAAAGCAGTTAAATTGAAACGATAGAGAACTGCAGATGTTTGTTTTCCACAAATATTGTTGAGCTTTGTCTTAAGATGGAAAATTTTGGTTGAGCCTTTGTTCCTGTGAACCTGCCATGTTGTCTTTAGTACAGTCAAACCTGTGAATAAAGGCCACCCTTGGGAAAGATACCTTTATTGACAGGTGGTCTTTATTCAGAGGTCATTTTGTACTACTTGTTTATAAGTATGTTATCTTAAAGAATGACCTATATTCACTGGTGGCCTTTATTCAGATGTGGCTGCTAATACAGGTTTGACTGTATGTACAAGTATCTATAATAATAATAATATACCTGATATAACAATAGTTCTAAAATGAAATTATGGTAACTCTTGATCTTGCTATTTCTATTGGTTCTGTCAGATATATACAGAAATATATCACCAGAACCTGTTTGGTGCATGCTATGATGTGTGTAGCCGGCTGTTTATTTAATATGCAAATAAGTCCTCCATTTATGGAAAACATATTTTTTTAATTGACCTAGATATGTTTGAATTGATAATTTATTTGATGAATTATTTTGTTTGTTATGTAACTTGTTTTTACTTGAATTTTCAGGCTGGGTAGCCTCGGTAGTGTGAAATCCAATTCAGAGACAGATAATACAAGTCCAGGAAAGAAAGATGATACAGACTCTACCAGTAAGTTATAACACATTAAGATTTTATTATGAGTTGCTCTCTAGGATAGCTCCCATTTGGTCACCACCTCGCTGTGAATTCCCCTGCCAAATAGGTATTCATAATCATATTTACCGGTAATGCACTATTCATGAAGTATGCAAGAACAGTTCAAGAAAAATTCTTTTCAAAGGGGAAGACTTTAATCTAGCTCTCTTTGTCTATAGAATGAAATTTGAACATTTTGAGAGGGTTTGGCGCAACAGCGTCGTGACTCATATTGAAATAAGAACAAGTTATGACGGTGTTGCGCTGAGCCTTCAAATTTTACTATGTACTAAGTTGCAGAAGAATAAAAAAGGGATTTGGCTGCATTGTTTTTTTCTGTGTGGTAAATGAAATATTGACATGACTGTGTACTGATTTGTTATATACATGTATTATTAAGTGTTTTGGTATCAATTAATTATCACCACAAAATCTAGTTCCGAAATTTTATCACATTTCTTAATTTATTACACACATTCCAGGGTTGAGTTGTGTTTAATTTTTTATCAAATATCAGTGTCACCTTAAAATGGGGAAGGTCTGGAAATTGCTGACTACAAGTTGTGAGTCTCCATAAATGTAGATTAATGAAATTACTGATGAAGGTTGAAGTTGTCACAATGAAGGTTAATGAATGATGTTTATTGTGGGACGGCTAAAACCTCATACAATCTAATACTCTGAAGTCCAGGAGGGAATTGGAAAATAACTGTAAACATTCCTAGTAAATGATTTGTATGATATCATATAGGACACAATAAAGAATTAGTTAGTGTTCTTTTTGCTTTGTGTCATTTGGAGGTCATGGTGTGGTACAATCAATATAATTCCTGGTGTGTGGTACTGTTAACGGTGCTGACATGGTTAGATGTTAGCATGGGAAGGTGCTGACATGGTTAGATGTTGGCATAGGAAGGTGCTGACATAGTTAGATGTTGGTATGGGAAGGTGCTGACATGGTTAGATGTTAGCATGGGAAGGTGCTGACATGGTTAGATGTTAGCATGGGAAGGTGCTGACATGGTTAGATGTTGGCATAGGAAGGTGCTGACATAGTTAGATGTTGGTATGGGAAGGTGCTGACATGGTTAGATGTTGGCATAGGAAAGTGCTGACATGGTTAGATGTTAGCATGGGAAGGTGCTGACATGGTTAGATGTTAACATGGGAAGGTGCTGACATGGTTAGATGTTAGCATGGGAAGGTGCTGACATGGTTAGATGTTAACATGGGAAGGTGCTGACATGGTTAGATGTTAGCATGGGAAGGTGCTGACATGGTTAGATGTTAACATGGGAAGGTGCTGACATGGTTAGATGTTAGCATGGGAAGGTGCTGACATGGTTAGATGTTAGCATGGGAAGGTGCTGGTATGGTTAGATGTTAGCATAGGAAGGTGCTGACATGGTTAGATGTTGGTGTGGTGAAGTCCTGACACAATAAAATGTTATTGTGGTAAATGCTGATATGATATAATGCTGGAATGTTAAGGTGCTAGCATAGTTAAGTGTTACTGTGGTAAAGTGCTAGCATAGTAAAGTGTTACTGTGGTAAAGTGCTGGCACAGTAAGATGGTATTGTTGTAAAGTGCTGAAGGTGTTATTGTAGTTAAATTCAGGCAAACTATGATGCTGGCATGTTAGAGAGTTGGTGTTGTAAAGTGCTGGATAATGATACATTGAAATAGCTATCATTGTGTTTAGAAGCCCAAAGGATTATATAAATCTTGATAAAAAGACTAGATTCAAATTCTTACAGGCTGTAAACATACCCATTAATGATTTGAGGGTAAAATGCATGAATAATTGCAATACCCTCATCTGCTGAAATACTGACTTGAATCAAAACTAATCTGTTAAAATCCATTCTGGCAAGCTGTTCTAAATATATCAGTTATATCTCTCAATAGATTGGCTCTCTTATCTTCATTAGTTTCCTAATAAATATTATGGATTAGTTTGCCATTTAAGATGTGTTTAGTTATCTGCCCAATGTATCAAGTGTTTGTAAACAGTGACTGTATTGCATAAATCAATCAATGCTTGCTTTAGCTACATTTCTGTAGTTACATATAAGAATATAACATTGTGTTACTGCCAATATGTCTTTGTCTTGGGTCTCTTAGGATTGTATTTGACCGAATGAATTCATGATATTAGGTTGAGAATATGAAGTTTGTTTTCTTATAATTGATAAGGAGCACATGTATGCTGGTTCCCCTCCCATTCACACACAAATCTTTTCCTGAAATATGAATTTTAATGTCATTTCGTTTACACATGAACTAAGATGTTGGTACTGTATTAAATCACTCGTTTGTATAGGTCGAAACCTTCATATAAGACACAGGTAAAAAAGTCAGCCAAATTCCAGGGGGAAAATATATTCATGTGTAAAGCACAAATAATTTTTAGCAAATAAAATGATCAAATGAAAATTAGAAAATTGAAAAATTTAATTAGATCGGCAAACATTTGACAATGATTATAAACTTGCGCTGATGTCAGGATTCTATGTAATTTGGAAAAAGTGCGGAGCCATATTGATTTTTAGATAAACATTATGAAAGATTTATTTCCCTTTATTATTTTAACACGACTTTTGCTAAGTTCATCTCCTGTAATGCCTCTTATACTGGAGTGATTATGATTATATAACCTATGAAATGTACCACATTTCAGCCATTTAACTTAATACCTTGCCTGATACTTACTCATTATGGTCTTTTGTCAAAATTGTGATATGAATTCTTTCTTTTTCTTTTAGCTCCACCCATGCTACAGAGAACAGCCATTATTCAGAAAGATGAAAAGGGGTATGGGCTGACAGTGAGTGGAGACAATCCTGTTTATGTTGCCAGTATCAAAGCAGGTAGGTTACCTCCCTTACATCTACTCTGTTATGTGCAGTACAGTGAAAATTTAATGAATTATTTCCCTTGTATCATTTCTCTGTACTGTGTTATACAATACACACAGCCTGTAGTAATTAGGTTGATTAGAGACATTTATCACCACTCTCATCATGGTCATTATTCTAGTCAGAAAATGAGGTTTGTGGTGTAATTGACATGGTCCTATTGTGATAATCGACCCACATTCATTAAGCTATCATCATGTACAATATGTCAGTTGTTAAGTTAAACATCCTGTAATTGTTTTGGCTCCAGTTTGACAATCATGTTGCATTTACTTATTTGATTTTAAGCTTTGGGTCATTTGGTGTCATACTGCAAAGTATGGTGTATGTTTTTGGATGAGGTTATTTACGTGCTGTGCTTGTTTGGACCATGTCTGGTATTAAGTGTATACTGGATAATTGTTACGTATGATAAGAAGTCTTTGAATGATTCTTAATCAAAAAGATTTTTATTGTAGGGGGCGCTGCTGAAAAAGCTGGCGTTCAGATTGGCGACAAAATTATTAAGGTATGTTTTTTATATGCTTTGTTTTTATCTTAGTTGTATTCAACCAAATATGAGTGAACTTTGGATTTATGGTACTTCCATTAAAAAATATGATGTATACATTAAAAATATTTGATGTATACATTAAAAATATTTGATGTATACATTAAAAATATTTGATTTATACATTAAAAATTTATTATGTATACATTATATTCATTACAAACTAGCCCCCAGTTTATTATTATATATTTCTTAAGGCACATTTTTCTGTTTTCTTGTAAATAGTAAAAATGAAAAACTTGCTTCAAGCTGTCTGATCATTGATAGATATGCTTGTGTTAGATTCAAAATAACTCATAAAATATATTACTTACTAAGTGTTCTACAAATTTATTTATATATTGTTAGAAATTTGAGTCTAAGTTGGTTCTCGATTTCATGATATCTGGGTCCGTCAATATTTAATTCTTACAAGGATTTTCATTTATTTTATGTCAAGTGAAGCTAATAGAATGTATACAAGATATGTTTTGTTGGCGAAGAATTAAAAAAAAATATGATCTATGAAATATATACATAAAGTAATGTGAAATCTTTTTTATCATGTTTTAGTGATGGTATTTTTCACATATTTACTGAGATATTGTGTGTAATTGTTAGCTCACCCTGATTGGTACGATTTATATGATTGACTAAATAGTGTTTGAAGTTGACCCGCCTCCATGGTTGAGTGGTTAAGGTCGCTGACTTAAATCACTGTAACCTCTCACTGATAGAGGGTTGTGGGTTCAAGTCCAGCTACTGAGCATGTCTCTTTATGTGAGAAAGTAGGCAGTTGCTTACGGAGGATGGGAGTCTAGTACTGGTTCCAGGAGCGATGATTAGGTGAACTGCTGCCCGCCTCATATGACTCTGACTGTTGTAAAAGGGTGTAAAACCCTAATAAACAAACAAACAAACAAACAAACAATCGTTGTTTGAAGTCATACCTTGTCCTGGATTTCCTTGGGTAATGTCCAAGATTGATTGTCAGTCAATACATGCGTTATCCATTGTTCAGGTTCAAGGTCATACTTTTGGGTCAAAGGTGAAATAGACAATGTTGGCAGTCTGAGATATTTGTGTTTTTAATTGCATCCATCTAATTACTTTATGATTTATTGCATGTTATTTTTTCTATTTCACAGGTGAATGGGAAACATGTTATCAATGCTAACCATACTGAGGTGGTACATATGATCAGAGGTAAGTTATGTAGGAAAATCAAGTTCAAATTTTGTTGACAGTTGTTTCTATACTAATGTAACTGTGTAAATACCAAAGCTGAGTTACAGCGCTTTTGTGTCAATCCCCCAAATTACACTCAAATCATTTAAACACTGAGTTGTTTTTGCTTACTGTGTTATTTATTGTATTTATTAAGAAATGATCTTTTCACAATGAGGTTATTATTAAATATATATTTATGGAGAACAAAATATAAAATGGTTACATTGATTGAAGACACTGTAGAGAGTGATTAACATCACAACATGGAGAGATCTGTTCATTGTTAGTTCAATCTGGTGACTGATTCTTTCTTCTCCATAGTTTTATTAACTTGGCTGTTTTCGAAGAAAAGGCCCAGCTATTGTGATCACTGCGTCATCTGTGTCTGTGTAAAAACTTTAATGTAGCTCATAACTCAAAACTATAAGAGGTAGCAACATGAAACTTCGTAGGTGGATAGATCTCACTGAGGCGGTGAACGGGTGAACAGACGAGCGTTGGCACCGCTTGCGGCGCTCTTGTTTCACTAAGAAAGTCAGTGCTGAAATAAGTTTTCTTACAGTTTAATTGTTAAATTTTGTTATAAGGTTAAAGTGTATACAGAAACTGAAAACATCCCTTCAATCTCCTTGACCTTATTGTTGTAATGAAGGAAGATGTTTAAAGGAAAACAAATTCTGACTGTAAAATGTATAAACATGTTGTTTTGGCTTCACTTTGATGTCTTTCTGTTTTTTGGGGTACATATGTCTGATAAACAGTGGAATGGTTTTAGGAAATGAAGCCTCTTATTATCCATTGAACTTAAATACTTGCGATTTTTGCTTCTAGCCATCTGTGTCCTGTTCTATTCAATGTCTCCATTTCTAATCAAATCATTGGCAGCCAATTAATTCATTGCTTTGAAAGTTACAAGCAGGGTTGGTATTTTTTTGCTCTGGCACTAAAATTTTCTTGACGGTGATCTCTTGTACTTGACATAATTAGGTCCATCGAAACTACCTGTCAGTTCTGATTGCTGCTGTGAAGTCTGTTTTACCAGTACAGTAAATAAAAGTTCTACAATCATTATTCTCTGTAAACTGATGGAACTTACAAACCTGTTGTAAGGTTTTTACAGACCTGTGCTAGAAATTTTCTTTTTAAGCCGATCTCAGTATCTGTCTATCTGATATAAATTAAGCTGAAAATGATTTGATTTTTTTATTGAATTAGTTATTACAGTTCGAGCAGCTGGCTTGCAATAATGTGAATTTGTTGTTAAAGGTAAATGAACTTAACAATATGACCTTGAGAGATCTTATGAATTAACCTTGGAAAACCAGCGCCTCGATCTAGAACGTAACGAAATGTGTACATATAAAATTAAAGCAAATCTATTATCTCTGACTGAATCTTTAATTGTAACTTAAAGTAACACAGTCATGTTTGTTAGTCTGGCATATGTAATTAATGCAAAAAAACTACATACACATGTTCTTAAAATACATCATCTTTCAGTTCTTGCTCTTCTTTATAGCACGTTATGTATTACAGTACAACCTCTCCAGAGTGGCCCTCTGTAAAGCAACTACCTCTGCATAACAACACCTTCAAAATTTCCCTAAGCTGATTTTTACTATATATTTAACCTCTGAAGAGCAACAACCTCTAAACAACGGCCAATATTTGCAGCTCCCACAGGGTGTTGCTCTACAGAGGCTGTACTGTACTTCTGTTCTGAGATAATGCTTGTAGAAAAAACAATGTTACTGTACAGTATAATTATTCCATTAGGTAAAGGCTGTGTACATGATATTATTGTACTGTCGCCAGAAAATGTTGCATTTTACAGAACACAATGAAAGTGAAATGTTTCTTTTGTTGGTGTATATGTTGGTGCTTGTCAACTTGATTGGAGTTGTCTGTCAGAAATCTAGACTAATACAACACGATCAATCAGACTAATTGTGTTCTGGTGTGTGTTAAGCTAGTAAAAAACACTTCATACATTACCATTTCTACATTGTGATGGGACTAGATTTCTGGAGAATGTGAGCAACTGTACTGCGATTCTAAATACTGCAAGTCTGCAAAGTTCATTCATTGTTCAGATTTTGAAAAAAAGTCCAGTTGAATTGAGTTTGAGTGATGATACCAGCAATCAGGGTAGAAAGCAGAGGTCCATCAATGTTGGTGCTTTCATCACATTTCAAGCAGAATCCATCATCTTTGACTATGACTTAAATTTTGGTGAAAAAAATATTGAATCTTATTATTTCTGGATATTCTTCTACAGTATTAAATTGATTGATTATCATTTTAACAAATAAGTATAGAAAAGAACTTATAAAATACAAACTTGTATCTAAATCTCATCTTTTTGTTGTTTCTGTTGTTTACTGGGTGGGGTAAAAATTGATGAGTTGTTAAAACTTGTGATGTTACAGTTTGATCGAATTCATGACTGGTACCCACATTTTGAGAATAAATCGGTATATGATGTACTAAACAAGTTGTTGACACAAAGATGCACTGATATGTTTTTTTATTTGTAAGCTACGAATTTCAGACATCTGTGGAATTTTTAGAAAAAACATCTGCCTATGACGTAAACATAGTATTCCCTTCATATTGATAACTCTTATTTACATTTTACATCATAAGTACTTGTCGTTTGTATCTTTTCTTATGTTCTTCATTGAATGTTTTTTGTTTAGGAATCATTAGGAGTCTACTTTATACAAGATGGCTGCAATTTTGATAAAAAACAACAACAATATTAATTATGAATTAAATTATCAAGTATTTTCATTTTTTGACCATCTTTCGTTGTTTGGCCTCTGGGCAAACTTAATACTGGATAATTTGTAGTGTAATCATTATTTAGTGAGTTTTATACCATCAAGTTGAATATTTTCATGGTGTATTTTGTGATGTGTAAATTTTGCATGCTATGAATAATGAATTGATTCTAACTTAATTTTGGACTTTCAGTACATGTTGCTACAGAACCATTTATAGAGTAATTTGTTGCAAAAATGATGTATTTCTAGTTTATTTTGTATACAAGTTGTTAAGTTATGATAGGTTTTGTTGTGAAATCTGATTAATATACTGCATTGTTGTGAAATCTGATTAATATACTGCATTGTTGTGAAATCTGATTAATATACTGCATTGTTGTGAAATTTGATTAATATACTGCATTGAACATTCCTATGAAACTACAGCAATGTAACTCTCATTAAAAATATATTTATCCCAGATTCAATATACTATCATACAGTATTGGAAATAGATACTGATTATTTATTAGGATCAAAATGTTAGGATGGCCAGGACTAAAATTTTGAAGTTCTGTTGGGTTGAACATGTGTGTACGGAATGCTGGCATATTGTATTGTATACATGAAACAGTTTCCATGGATTTGTAGTATATAGCTTCCATTGATGTGGCATGTATGACTTTAATTTGATGTAATTGACATGGATTGAATGTTCCTGCATTCGTATGAATCTGTATGTCTGTGATGGGATGGGTAAAGGCATTGTAGAGTTCAGTATTGGATGTTCAACCCACAGTATGGCAGCATAAGTCTTATCTAGAGAAAACTTCATCAAACAGGTTTGTATGGTGCCATAGATTTATCCATTTAGACTGTTCATAATGCAGATCGATTTTAATGAATGACATAGAATGGACTGTGTTCAGCATGTTTATGGGTGACAAGGAAAACAATTGTGCTGATATGTTGAAAATCCTTTTTGAAATCTGGTTTACTATAAGAAAAAAGCAATTGATCACTGATTAAAAAGAAAATTATTTATGTTGAGCTGGAATTCTTTGGTGGTTCTTTTAGTCCCTGGCACATTTCACATCCTAGGAAGCTGTCCAGCTAAGCTTACTGATGTTTGTTTCATCGGGTTTTATGCCCCTTCTCAACAGTCAGAGTCATATGAGGCAGACAGTTCACCTAACCATCATTCCTGGGAAGAACCGGTACTAGACTCCCATCCTCCGAAAGCAACTGCCTACTTCCTCACATAAAGAGATATGGTCGGTAGCTGGGCTTGAAGCCTTGAACCCACGACCTCTATCAGTGAGAGGTTACAGTGATTTGAAGTTAGCGACCTCAACCACTCGACCACGGAGGCAGGTGTTAGCTTACTGGATGTTGGTGGTTGTATACAAGTGAACATCTGGGGTCTTCCTTTTCTGAAAGGTCATCAAATGACCTAGCTAGGTTGTTGAATTGATGATGTAACCCTAAATAAAGAATGTTTGCCTAATACAACTACCGGTACTATAAATAAAAGCACAAGACAAGGATATTCAATTAAGTTACATTAGATTTGTAAACATTGCATTCTTAGGTACAGAGGAACACTGTTTAGGGTTTTGATTTAGGGGCCAAGGCATAGTTACTGTCTAGGGTTCAGACATAGGGCTCCACATGATCGCAGTTATCTGATATTAATTATCCTCAAACCAACGTCAAGTGTTTTTGCTTGATGTTGAAGATAAGTACATGGACTGTCTTATCTGTTTTCAAAGAACTGGCAGATGAGCTTAAGGTGTATAATAAGCCATGAGATGTATTTACTGGATAAATTCTCTGTGAGTATAAGTGTGTGTTATGTTGATAGGAGAAAATCTGGAGGAACCTAATTGTGAGTTCAGTTTTACCGGCTCTGAGGAATAGCTACATAGAAATATGTGGATTTTATTTTGCCAATAATGATAACTTTTTGTATGTACATTCTTGGTTTTCAGCTTATGTTCTTGATACCTTTATGAAAAAGTGGATTTTGAAATTAAGAATTAGCGTGTTTTTTAAATCAATTCAGTGTGCACAGTTATTTTTTTTCTATCCAAGTTTTTGGGATATAATGATTTATATATTGTGTAGCATATCTTGTTTGATTAAATTGATTTATGGATTTCTGTGTTGTGTGGAACGTGTAGAATTCTGTGGATAATGTGGGTATATGTTTTATAATGTTACCCTGTCTTGAACTAATTTCACTGTAATGGAAATGGGACATAATTCTAGTTCAAAAAGTGCATAGAATCTTAGAATACAGAAAAGCATACCTGCTTATTATTCAGTGAAGCGGGCATCTTTCTGGTTTACACACCATTTTGTGTTGGATAATTGTCAAAAGTGTACATTTTTTGGATTGTTTTAAAGCCGAAACTCTTGTAATGATTGCCTTTGTGTATGGATAGATTTATTTGTGTAATGCCTGTATCAACTTTTATCTTCACTCTTGAGATCATTTATCCTCAATGGCACAGCAGGCAGGTAAGTTAAAAGAATTATATTAAACGTGCTTAGTTCAGATCAAAATCTTGTTTTTATCATAGTGCATAATGATGCATTCTATGCTTAGACGTTTCCTGTTGTTGTTGTTTTTTGCGTGTAGTTTGTGATTTCCTTGATATCTCTTTTTGTGAAGATTAATAGGTTTCTATCTTTTTGGGAACTGGCACTATTACTTGAATACCACAGAGAGGGAAATCTAAAGTTAGTTCTAATTGTCAAACATTTCAATACAGGTTTACAATTTGGCTTTTAAAGCTGTCAACTGGTATGTGTTAAACATATTGCAAACACTTTCATCATGGCAAGAACCAAAGCGCGCAGTTTATACAACAGGTACTGGTTTGAATCTCTAAGTTACAGGTCAGGGACTGGGGCATTTTTAGTCCAGGATAGGTTTGATTTACTGAAGCAACTTATTTTAAATGATAATTACCTTGAAATTGCCTCAAACAGGATGGCATATAATTTTGTTGTTGTGAATAAACCTTTACTCAAGAATAGTTCCATTCATGAAATCTCATTGAAGCTACTAGAGTTCAGAACCATCTCACCTTTACAAACATACATACATGATATAAAGGATTGAATTTGTTGATAATGTTAGTAAAAATCTTCTTATCTCTATTTGCTTAATGATAAGTTGGTACCGAGATGTTATCGCCACTGGCTGGAGGCCATTTTGGCAAATGTCTGAGATGGTTATTTCTAGTTGAATAGTTAAGAATAAACAATATTTCATGAAGAAAGTGCACTGAACAGACATGTATTCTAAGGAACACCTCACTTAGTTTTGTTTACAACATAATGTCTGTTTTTCAAGTGTGTGGGAATCCACCTTTTCAGACTTTCTGGAATTTCATTTTGTTTTTGATATGATTTACCAGTATGTTAAAAGAAGATCATTTGATTGTTGCTCAAGCTCTGTCAGGCCATGCAGGAACACTTGTTGTGCAATGTTCTTATTTTGTTACAAGAATTGTTTTAAAAATACCTTAACTTGCTCTGTTTATAAATTATATATTCATGTCTAATGTTTTCAATATAGTTTTACCATATTGTTGATCTTGTAGCTGTGGTCCAGTGTACTACATACTCCTGTGACTTGGCAATTCGGGTTCAAATCACGTTGTGGTGGTTGATTCCCAGCCAAGAAGATTTGGCAAAAATGTCATTTCGTCCATATGTGGAACATTTGCTGGTTCCTTGTTAAGTTAGTACTAGTACTGGTTACTGGTCTAGGGAAACTGGTTAGGTGACCTACTGCCATATATAACTAAAATGTCATTAAAAAACAGCATTAATAATAATGTTAGAATACTTTGTCGCTTAATGCTGTTCAAACTGCCATATGTTTTACCAATAAGTTGTTTCATTATAAGAAGAATCGGTTTGTTTAAGGCGGTTTTTAAGCCCCCGTATCGATAGATCGGTGGTACATTGTTATTGGCCTGTCTCACTACATCATTCTGTCATCCAACTGTATACGTTGGTTCCTCATGACAATCTCTACAGGACCTGTGCATTTTAAAGTCAGTAGGTCAAGGTCATCGGAGGGGTATTGTGTTTTAAAAACACATCTTGTCAAATATATATTTTTATAGTTCCTGTTATAGCTGAAACATTACCTTCATATTATAGTTATTTACTACAGATATGCCAAACCACTCTTATTTGTGGCAAAATGGACAATGTTTAAACTATAAATCAAAATTGATTATTTGTTTATACTAAGTGTATATGTACATTTTAGTTTATTGCATACATTTACCACTTAAACTGTCCGAATATTTATTTATCAAAATTTATTATATTGTTATCATTGAATTTCTTTTAGTTACTGTAGACTTAACTTTAATACTGAGTCTTATTCATTTGTGTTGTGTATTAAGTTAATAATAGTTATCTTCCCATTCTGTGGTAAAATTGTTGGAAAAATTTGGCATGAAAAGATGAAAAATATTTCCCTGGTCTGTGTTTTTATGAAGAACTCATGTGATGTAAATACATTGATGTGTTAAGCAGCTGTTGGTTTCTACCGTTTTGCCTAAAATCCATGATGAGCCGAAAACCAATTTCAGGTAAGATAGCTTGATTGTCTTGCCATATGATTGGGGGTAATCATGTATGTTTCTTGTGTATTTCTACTACAGTGAGGTGAGGAAAGCTTCTGGATTTTTGCGCATGGTTTTGTGGTTGAAAATAATGTTCTTGGATATCATATTTTAGTGCTGGTATCCTTTTTACAATATATGTACCAGGGTTTTAATTGTCTTCATTGAAATATCAGATGTTGCTACATTTCGAGGGTAGTCTTGATATCACTCCAATGGCTAGTATATTTGTTGAATATGATTGGTTTAATCTTGAAGCATCTTAATTAATTAAAATTTTGGTTAAATAGCATCCTGGTTTAAGAGAGACTTGGAATTTGTTGAAGTAATATCTCAATTGCTATGCATGCTATGAGCCCCAAAATGAAGCATATTATTGTTTATCTATTGAAGTGCATCTTCGTTACGTTCTCAGCGTCTGATGTTGCATTTTTACCTACTTTAATTTTGAATACCTGACTTTTAGCAGGTGCTTATAAATGGTTGATGTTCACTGAAATTTAGAAAAAAAATACAATTAATTCTGTTTTGATAAACTTTTATTTGAATTGGATTGGCAGAGCAATGGGTGAATGGAATGCAGCGAATTTCTTCTCAATGTTGATCTCAGTGATAGTATGGTGCCATTAATATTTCTTTGACCTAGAATAACTCTCATCTTTTCGTTGGACTTGTCGAAATAGGTCGAAAATTGTAGAAATAGATTGAAAATTGAAATGTTACGCAATTTGTTAACCAAAATCAGCTGATCCTTTGTTTTATTTGATATTTCAGGGAAATCCATTGTATGAAAATTGAAATTAAACAGAGCGCAAAATGTATGAAGTAATATTTAATGTCTCTATCTAACCTTTTCTGTCTATTTCAATTTTTCAAGAGCTGTCTTTCATTCTGAATAATGTATATTTGTTAGCAAAATACATGTGGGCTCTCTTTGGTCATTATAAGTCCCCTGCAAAACACAGTTCTTTTCATGAATTGTTCAAGAACATTAAGAACAGTTCAAGATTTGTTCTTGATGGTTGTTCAAGTTGATTTGTACTTAAACTGGTCAAGAACACAGTTTAAGGACAGTTCTTGAATTTTCTATGGACCCATAAAGTTCTTAAATTATCCTAAAATTGTTCCTTGAACATTTTAGGAATTGTTCATGAAAACAAATGTTCCCAAAATACTCAACAGCTGGCCTTAACTTATTTTAAGAACAATTGAAGAAACATTCAAGAACATCCTTAATTTAAGGTTCTGCAATTGGTACAACCTAGCTAAATATCAATATGAAAGTTCAGCATAAGTTTCATTGGATTAAAGTTATCCCTATAGAAATCTATGAATTATGTGCAAGTCATTTTCAATGTAGCAGCCATATTTGCTATATAATTCTCATTTGCATTGATTTTACATGTCATTCATTCTTTCATACTACTATTGCTTTTGAAGCCATTTTTAGCTAGACTGTTCTCGTAAAAAAAAATTTGAGCTATTGTGATCACTGCGTCGTTTGCATCTCGAGGGCTCAGCGCAACACTGTCGTAACTTGTTCTTATTTCAATATGAGTTACGACACTGTTGCGTTAAACCCTCGATCTGTGCAAAAACTTTAATGTAGGTGACTTAACTCGAACTATAAGGGGTTATCCGATGATGGTATTTATTGTTAAACACCATAATATGGTTATTTTAAGCACTCAACATGAGATCAGTGACAAAAACACCAGAAAACTCTTTTTGCTTTTAAGAGTACAATAGTTGTGGTGAGATCATGTGTTAATAGTATCTAACAGATTGTTTACTATAGTAAACTGTGATACTAGTGGCTAATGTCAATGTTTAGTAATGGTATACAGTAAATATACAAAGATGTGCATATTTTCTTTATGAATCACTTTCTTATGTATTTTGTGTAAACTAAGAATGATGAAAATGTGCACATATAGTTACTGATAAAAGTATGTGGTCATGCTGATAGCAACTTTTGTATATAACTGTATGTTGGGAGTTGTAACATTGTGAGAAATGTTAATGATGGTTACTTAACCATTCAGAAAATGTTATCATGTATACAGGATAGCTTACATAATTGTTTTGTACAATCTTAGAGTCATTGATACTGTTAATAGTGTTGTTGCATATGGTGGAAATTCATTTAGTATAGATGTACCCGGTATGTATTTATTCAGATATTTTTATTGTTTTCCTCTTTTCTTTAAGATTATTTAGACCATCCAAAATGTTTTCTTTAAGGTTACTCTACCTTGTCACCAAAAACTTATTTTTGGTCTTGGGTAAAAAATTTTCAATATATAAATAGCATTTTGACAGGTTATAATTTTGGGTTCAATTTAAATAAGAAATTAAAAAAAAAAAATCCTACCTACCTACCCACTGAAAATTCTATGGGTTACCCCAAACAAACATTTTTTTAAGGATGGCCTTTAACTGCCATCTTTTTCTGACAAGTGTAACTTAATTACAGGTGATAGATTAGTGTTGTCTGTCCGTATGTTTGTCTTATAATCCTCTGTAAAGAATCAGAGGTTCAGGGTTCAAACTGACTCAAATTGTGAGCAATTACTTTTGGGTTGTTGCTGGAGGCTTGGTGTGGGTACATTGTGCATCTGATTGTGTTGTTTACAGATTGGGGACATGCATATATTGTACATCTGATTGTGTTGTTTAGAGGTTGGGGGCATGCATATATTGTACATCCAATTGTGTTGTTTAGAGGTTGGGGACATGCATATATTGTGCATCTGATTGTGTTGTTTAGAGGTTGGGGACATACATAATTATGTTGTACATCTGATTGTGTTGCCTGCAGATGGATTACGTTTCAGAGTTCTGAAGTAGTTCTGATATGATTGCATATATTACTCATGTGACCACTAATTGGCAATATGCAAAGTATATTTTCTGGTATTCATTTAAGTCTTTCTTACATAGATATTTATATCTTCTTAAACTTAAATTTAATCAGATTCAATGATAATATCATTTTAATGGCATTTTATTAGGTTCCTCTTTATTTGGCAATGAATAATTTTCCTGTATTCCAGTGTCTATATAAGTGTCATGTTATGTATTTGAGTTGTTAGTATATCATTGGCTTGATTTCAAGGCCAGTACTTGTAAATTGCACAAATTATTCAGTCATATGAAAGTATTTACAATGTATGAGCTCTTCAGCTTAAATGATCCTATACTGATACCATTCCAGACCACCTGTTGATGAGGTATGAATAGGGTTTCACTTGTTCATAATTTATGGTTCGAATATAAAGGATTAAATTTTGTGGACTACATACATGGTGTTTTTGTGTTCTTTTAAACAGAAAACTAGTATACTCATATATTTTAAAATCCCCATTTAGCTACACTTCTGATTGAAAAGATTATTCTATTATTTTTGTTGGAGATTATGAGGTAAATATGATTCCCCTACAGTATGTTGTTAATTAGTTTGATTGTTAGTGTTATCAAGTTTTAAATTTATAGGAGAGGAGATAAATTGTTTTATTGTTATAATGTTTTAAGTCTGCTGGTAACTGATGGCAGGTATTCGATATTGTATCAAATCTTTACCATGAGAATATAATTATCTTAATTGAGCTGCATGTATATCGAAGTTGACTACCATTCTATTATTTATGGTAATATATGTATAATTTATTTGTGTTTTAATTTATTTCAGATTCACATAGCATCACATTCATACATTGACTCATATACTGTACATGTCTAATTTTATTAATTACCTGCTGAAATAATCCATAGATTTGTCTATGTTAAGATTGGCCTTGCTGTTGGGCAGTTAGACCATCACAGGAAAAAATAAGACGCATACATACGATCAAATCTTTCATTGTGATATTAAAATCTAACCTGTTTGTTGCTTGTAATGTTGCTGCAGAAGAAACCGCAACCTTCTGTATTCACAGTTAAGAAATTGTTCATTCTGGTTATACTCTGGTCTTAAAATAAAAATCATGTTTTAGAAATGCTTCAAGCGTTTACACATAACTTTGATACATACCTCTATAACTTAGATGAGTTGCAATAATCCTTCATCACTCCTACTTCTTTTTTTATATTTTTAAGGAATTTAAGCTATTTGAAATTTTCCGTAATTTTGTTTCTGTAGTAAATCTATCTAGATACTACACATGGTGCAACTTGGGTGTGTACAAGTGTCTTACATTGTTTAAGGTATTGCTTGCTGTTAGATTTTGAAAATATGGCACTTATATTGTTGTTTATGATTGTGAGAAATTGTTTTATTGTTAGAGAGGAAATATACTGTGGTTTCACTAATTTTGTTGAGGATTTAATTTCGTTGATTTCTTGGGCTAGCTGATCATCCCACAAGTATAAATGCTGAAATATCTGTCAACGTTCCGAAAAATGATATTATCCAAAATTGTGCTACTTAATTACAATACAACTTTCGGTATTTTCTGAAATAGAGAAGTAACAAGCTCTGTTGGTATATGTACTGTTGTTGATATATATGGTTTATAATTTATGATGTTGCTGTTCAGGTATATATAATCAAATGTTACTTTTGGTGTATATGCTGTTGTTGTTGATGTTGTTTTATATGTTGTTGCTGTAGGTATAAATGAACGCCAAATATTGTTGACTTCCGTTTCAACAAGTGGTTATATAGGAGTAACACAAGTCAATGAAAATGAAGTCATAGGTCATGTATTCCTCATCATGTACATCTATTTATCATATAAAGTGTTGTGAGTACTAGTCATAATGTAAGATTCGTTCAAATTATGGTATGTTACCTGTAACTGACCTTGTAAGAAACAAGAGATATTATAGCTGTAAGATATATGAGTCTGTCTTAATATGTTGTCATAAACAAGTATTTACTGGTATATATAGAGATGATTGTATTGATATCTAACATCAAAGCTAACAGTGGATAGATCTACTTTTTATGATGATCATCCAAGTATTCAAATAGATTTATACTAGGGCAAGATGACAGTAAATGATGATAATTGCTTGAGTAGAAGATGCAATAATTTATCAAGTGTAAATTCCATTGTATTATATATGTAAATGTTACCGATCT
The DNA here is from genome assembly GCA_964023205.1 of Lutraria lutraria. Classification (NCBI taxonomy): domain Eukaryota; kingdom Metazoa; phylum Mollusca; class Bivalvia; order Venerida; family Mactridae; genus Lutraria; species Lutraria lutraria. The sequence continues at coordinate 9,961,403 of OZ026843.1, forward strand.
TGGTGTAAACTCTTAAAATGGTTTGGGACCTGAGGTAGAAATTATAGTTTATCTATATATGAAAGTCAAAACTTCTTGTGTACACCGACTGTAAAGATTTATTCATTTTGCTTGTTAATTTGTTGTTGTTAGCATGTTTTGTAATACAAAGAATTATACTGCTTTCTACATATTCTGTATTTTGCAGTAATTAAAATGAAATTGTTCCTGTAATTCTATTGAATTCTTTGTCTTATCTCTACCTGACTTGTTTATGAGCCAAAGTATCATTTCTCTTGTACTTTTATCATATCTAGGGCAAGTTAAAATGGTATCATCTCTACAATTGATATGTTGATGTTTTTGTTGTACGATATGTTTTGTATCTTTCTTCGCTTCCCTAACTGGTGTCTATAGTGATGGAATGTTATAATTGTAGCTACCTTGAAGATGTCAATAATCTCCTTAATACATTCTTATAATTCATTTGAATGTTCAGACTCTATTTTAAGGATTTGATGCAGAATTATTACGTCTCAGTACTGGTGATGAAATCAGTATGATTTTTGGCCATGACATTTTCAATTAAAACTTCTAAACATTAGGAAATAAGACTTCTGCTGATTGTAACTCCTCCTTCAAGGTTGAGCTAGTGGTTAAGGATCTAAGGTCTAAGATCTGTTGTTGATGGTCGTTCAAGAACATTTTGTACTTGAACTGTTCAAGGACAATGTTTAAGGACAGTTCTTGAAATTTCTAATAATTCATGAAGTTCTTAAATTATCCTTAAAGTGTTCCTTGAATATTTTAGGAATTGTTCATGAAAATAAATGTTTTTAAAATATCACACAACCTAAGGTCTATTGATATGCTATCAATGGTTGGAAAGTATTGTAACTGTTTATTTACTTATCATATTTTTATAATAGTTTGGCATCCAAATCTTGATATATTTTAGATATATTTTTTTGGTGTAGGTGGATTTGTTCTTGAATTTGGCAACAGTGCAGACTATAGCAAATCTAGTGTGATGGTAGAAGGGACTTTGATTCTGATTAAACTGTTAGTTGTTTATTCAACTCTGAGGGCACCCAGTTCATTATATGACAGTAATAATATTAAAGACTCTCAGATATGCATCAAAACATCTGTTACTTTGGTTCTATATTTCGAACTGTAAGTATCACTGCTGTAAATAATGTTACTTAGAGAAATCACACCCAGATTTAATCATTTAATTGATCACCTGATAAACCCATTAGTAAATATATAGAAGACTTCATTTTGTCTTAACATTCTGTTTATTCAAGCACACTATTTTCTATTTTAATGAATTGCCACTAAACACATGAAGTAATATCTGATAGTTTACAGAAATTCATTATCCTATGCTGCTATGTATAATATGTTTTAAGTGTACTTCTTACAGTTTTCAATTCATTAGTATTTATGTCACATACCTGAATGTTTAACTTAAAGTTTATTTACTTTAACTGCTGGATATATTTTCTCACCAAATGTGTTAAAAAATCTCGATGTATTTATTTTTATAAGGGTATTAGAAGTATTTATAAGATTCAATTTAAGCAGCGCGTTAACTTGTTAATGTCATGTAGGTCATTGACTGCTGTCTGTATATGGTTGACATCCATTTTATGTGTGTATACATACAGTGTTAATATGTCATGTTTACTGACTTAAGATATACACTTGATCCACCGATGAAGTTACATTTCTTCATGAAGTTTTCTTGTTTCACTGCTCAGACTTTGTATGTAAATAGTTTGATATTTACATGATTTTGCCGGCTTTATACAACTTGTGTTTAATGATTGAAAACTTGTGTGTAATAATTACCCTATAAATCAGCTGTATATTCAGTTGGTTGAGAAAACGCAAGCTTTATAACTTGTCATTCCCTGTCATTTTTGTGTTGCACAAGATCAACGTTCCGTGACCGAACCAAGTCTTGATTACCTATTCTGTCTAGATTAGAACGGAAATGTAATAATATGTATTTTGGAGTCGAGTGTTAAATAAACTTGTGTGAAAGTTTAAAGGAATAATTAGTTTAAGATTGTTGTCACTTGTTAAATGTTCTGAAAGTGAAGGTAATATATTCACTGTTGTATTTATAGTAGATTTCCATGGGTGAATTTAGTCTGTTCTCATTAAACCAATCTTTCTGTTGAGTCTATAATCGTTTGTGTCAAGGTCATTGTGATAAATGAATACATTGTGTTATTTTACATATTCTTGTACACGTTGCTACCATCTTGATTTTTTTAACGAAATAAATTTGGGGTAAATTGACTTTCCATCAATTAAGTTAATAACGTAAAAAAGCCTATTATTTGTCTTTCAATATTGTTAATTTGTTATTCGAACACATTTAAAGTTATAATTATTATCTACGTTGAAAATCATTCTTTAGTTTGGGAGATAATAATGTTATGATATTCTGATGAAATTACCAGAAAGCAGGTGTTGATGGCAAACTCACAGCAGCTGGTGTTTTATTGGAACTACTGCTGTTAGATTTTGTATGTCTGAAAGTATAGTGTGCTTCTAGGCTTTTAGGAGTTTAACCTCAGCCTGCATGACATTGTGCTTTTATGAATATAACAATTAATTGGTGTTGTTCCTTTACCATAGTTCACGTCTGTACAATGCCATGTAATACTGAACAGCCAGTCCATCTTAGTTTGGGCAATTAGTCAAGTAGGACAGTTGGTCAAGTAGATCAGTTGGTCATGCAAGAAGGACAGTTGGTCAAGTAGATCAGTTGGTCATGCAAGAAGGACAGTTGGTCAAGTAGATCAGTTGGTCATGCAAGAAGGACAGTTGGTCAAGTAGATCAGTTGGTCATGCAAGAAGGACAGTTGGTCAAGTAGATCATTTGGTCATGCAAGAAGGACAGTTGGTCAAGTAGATCAGTTGGTCATGCAAGAAGGACAGTTGGTCAAGTAGATCAGTTGGTCATGCAAGAAGGACAGTTGGTCAAGTAGATCAGTTGGTCATGCAAGAAGGACAGTTGGTCAAGTAGATCAGTTGGTCATGCAAGAAGGACAGTTGGTCAAGTAGATCAGTTGGTCATGCAAGAAGGACAGTTGGTCAAGTAGATCAGTTGGTCATGCAAGAAGGACAGTTGGTCAAGTAGATCAGTTGGTCATGCAAGAAGGACAGTTGGTCAAGTAGATCAGTTGGTCATGCAAGAAGGACAGTTGGTCAAGTAGATCAGTTGGTCATGCAAGAAGGACAGTTGGTCAAGTAGATCAGTTGGTCATGCAAGCAGGACCGATGGTCAAGCAGGATGGTTGGTTAAGCTGCAGAATACTCAAACTCTGAGTTTGAATGCAGACATCTGAAAATACTAAAAATAATTTCTCAACTTACAACATTATACAACTAGATCCAAGCAGCCAAAGATTTTAAACTAGGTACAAAAATACAGAACAGGTGTAGGGATCACTATAAAAGAGTTTGCCAATAGAACTTACTGTATATATGTTTGTATTGTGGCTGATGCTGTTACAGTGCTTAAACTAAATTGCTCTGATATTTACATCAGTAGGTAAAATATAGTGGTGTGGAAATTTGCCTGGCAAGGTGTGTTAACGCAGTTCTAAAATAAGTTCATAATTTCATTTATAGGTGCAATTATAATTGTGGGAGAAATCTCAGAAATCTGCCTGTTACTATAATTTTCTGTGCTTTATGTTTTTCTGTTGTCTTACTTCATCTACTGCCCTTGTTTCTGTCTATCTTATCATGATTGTCACATCACCTTTGAGATGTAAGGTATATGTGAAATGTGATGCATTTTGATTTTAGGCAATATTTAAAATAATACTTAAAACAAGCTCGCAGGGAAGATTGGGCCTATGCCTAACTGCGTTGCCTCTATAAATAAAGTCTTTATTATTATTATTATTAAGCAAACCAACATTTTGATCCTAGAAACAATTAACAAGGCTAATGGAACTGGTGTTTGGGATGAGGGTCTTAGACACCCCCAATAATTTCAGCTGTATTGGTAATAAATGTTCAGTGGGCATGATTGACCTGCTTTGAGGATAATGGCGTGTCATGTGATATGTCATGTGCTGTGATTGGTCTCTTAGCATGTTGTTTATCTAAGTTTCAGTCTGTGATAGTAACAATGTTACACATAGAGGACTGTTACCAGGGATGTGGGTGTATGTTGAATAGTTACCAATAATTTATTGATAGTAATAAAAATGTATCCTGCAGACATCTGAATCTAGAACATTATAAAAAAACACTTTGATAAAAAATTAGTCACTTTGAGGCAGAAATCACTATTTCATTCATCTTTACCTCAGACATTAGGTCAGCTGCCATCTACCTTTTTATTGACTCATTTTCAGCTTTTCCTCAGTTATAATGGCTTGGGTGGGAATAACCTTAACCTGGATATAACGTGTTATTTTAGGCCATCCTTACAAAATGTTTGTTTATGGTAACCCTACCTAGAGATTTTTCAGTAGGGAAGTTGGTAGGAAATAGTTTTTTTACAATTTATTTGTTTACATTGAATCCAAAATACCTGTCAAAATGCTGTTTATATATATTGAAAAAAAATACCAAAGAGACCAAAAAAGGTTCGATAGGGCCGTTTTTTGTGAGTTAGTGGTAGCGTAACTCCAAACAATATATTTTTTAAGGATGGCCTTACTTCTCACTTTCAGTGTTTTGTGAAGTTTTGATTGGTCCTTATTGGCTTTATAATGCTCAATATTTACTTCTTGACTTGTATTTTAATTTCCATTATTCAATGGCTTCCTACCTGAATTTTTAGCATAATGTATACATTTTCAAAACCATTGAACATAAGATCTTTACCTTATAGTATGATTCATAGAAAGGAGTTCACCAGTATCCCTGTTGACCTATTTTCTTGTGATGAAAACTTATAATCCCATAATGTTGACTCATGTATTGTTTATCTTACTGTCAAGATGGAGGTGATTCAGTGGTTCAGATCTTTTTTTATTGATCATAAAGGCATATTTTTGGGGGAATCCTGTTTATACCTTACATCTGTTTTCTTCCTAGTGTAATGATCTTGATTTTCATAGCCCATGTGTACAGAACTCCTGTTTATTGCTCTTGTCTGTGTGATCTCTGTGTGATAACGTAATGTGTTGGTTTTAGAAATCAGGATATCTATACTCATATTGTCAGCAACTTGCCTGACTTGCATGTTGACCTTGGACTAGTGACATTTTGTTTATTTTAAGGTTTTCAGACCAACCTAACATCGTTTCCAATTTTCATTCTCTCTCTGCCATCTCTTCCGCAATGACAGATTGTACATTGTAAGGTATGTTCATGATGGTCTGCAGTTCAAATGTTCTGAAGTCTCTATTAGTCCGACTACACTGTCTGTGTTCAGAGATTGTTGGGTGATATTTGCAGTCCACAGCCTATTTATGCATGCTCTATGATATTATGAATATATATAATATATGAAAATACTGAAAGTTCTCCTGGAAGCTGATATTACTTAGACTTTCACTGTAACAAATTGGAACGGGAACCAGTTAAACATTTGCATGGCGGATGCAGAAAACATGTAGCACTTTGGTCCGCATAAAAATTCATACGTGCCGAGCAAGTAACAACTGTGGATAGCTGAACTATCGTTTAACTCCAATAATATATGTACATTAAGGTATACATCTATGGTACCAGTATTCTTGTACCAGTTACTGGCAGTATTTCTTGATATGTAAATATGATCCTTGCCACATTTTTCATTCTTTCTTCTCATTTTTTGTATGATAGATTTTTGATGATGAACAACCAAGTGGTTTGCTTTATGTCGGTTAGGAGCATATCTTACCTATAATGCTTTGCAAGTTAATTGCTTCACTATGAGTGCAGTTGATACCTGCATGAAGTTGTTAGCTCTCTCACAGAGACTATTATTATACAAGCTGCTCGAGTGTTATGCTTTCCTATTCTTTCTTCAGGCTGTTTGTTCTTACCAACAGTTTCCTTTTCATGTTTTGAGAATCTTAAGGACTATGCTGAAGTGGAACCAAATTCTGGTTTCTATTTATATAAATTTGGTTTTGTTGTTAGTTGTTGTAACCAAGAAAAATGCAGATCTTGAGTTCACTTACCGTTGTATCTCAGAAATTATCGCAATTCTTGATTCCCAGAGTACTAAAATCATTATCATAGTGTTCACTGACTGACCAGTCCTGTGGTCTATGTTGATAATTTAACTGATGTATATTGAATGTTTTGTGCATGATATATCTAACTACATCAGTGTATCTAGACTGATATAAGGTAGTTTTTATGCCAAACCCTTGATGTGTACATATCAAAGTTATTGCATGTTGTTGTGTTGGATCTGGATTGCTAATTAATGTTGACTGTCTGAGGTTAATCCTAGTGTTTTTTTCTGCAACATTGCATATTGTATTGATGAAGATGAGTTATTTAGTGATTACTAAGTATCTGTCACATGTACATTGTACAATGATATGGGGGGGGGGGAGGTTATAACTGTTGTGCTTATAGACACTTAGCTACAGTTTGTTTGATTTGATAGGTCATTCAATGTTCATTATTATTATGAGAGATAGTATGTCCCCCTAATCAAAGGGCTGGATGTATTGCTTTGCTCGTGTTGGGTCGGACTCCATCAACACAAGAAACATTGTCTGACCAATAACAAGAAATTACTATCCAACTGGCATTTGGAGGCCATCCATGTTTGACAAACATCTCTTGATTTTCTTCTAATGTGCATTTGTGGTTATTAATTTTCACAAATATATTCAACTTCTGTTTTGTTGCCGTTTAAGTGATTGAAACTTGTAACCTAATTTAAAATAATAATGAAAAACATCTCATCAAGAAAATAATGTGCTTGATAGAAAATATTTTTTGTGATTTTCATGTAAATTATTACAACTTTTGTCTCAAATTTAATGAAAATAAAGGCTTTGGGGGATTTCCCTAATCTTCCATGTGGACCTCTTAGTAGGTCAAAGGTCAAGGTCACCCTGAGGGGGGGGGGGCATTGTGTTTTAAAAACACATTTTGTTTTTTCACTTGTTTTACAAGAATCTTGTATATTAGTTATAATATCACTTCAGTGAGTGGAGACTCTAAGTTAATATATAAACACTACACCTATAATAGTGATTTATTTATATTAATGTGTACTGTGAGTTTAAATGACTAACTTCCTTACATTGAAAAATATGTGTATTCAAAAATGTGATTTGTCTTATTATTATGTGCTGTGGTGTGTTACTGTATAGAAGATCAATTATCTTGTCTCTGGTAGATTCAACTATTTTATCTTTATACAAATTTGCTTAAGGACTAAAGTACTGTGCAATTCAGAGGAGTGTTGACTTAACTTCCTTGATGAAAGTATAGTGTTACCTGATTTATAAATATTCACCATTTTGGGACATAGGATATATTGAAAGGTAGCTAATTTACTCTTTTGTGGATGATCTTTTTAACATGACACAGATTTCATATAAAAGTCTAAATCTTGCTAGACAGAAGTGTTAGCTTGTCAGATGAAATATTTGTTTGTTTACATTTGGTTTTATTCCACTGGACCCTAGTTTAAGTACTTCATCACTTAAAGTAGGTCATGCAACCACCGTCCCCTAGAAAACTATTGACTGAGACATAATTATACCCCCAGATATGAAATATATGGGGGCTATATTGGATTCACGCTTGACGGTTGGTCGGTCGGTCGGTCGGTCGGTCCGTGCGTCTGTAGACACAATTTGTCCGGAGATTTTCTCAGCAACTACTTACAGGATTTCAATGAAACTTCACAGAAGTGATCAGTAGTAAGCCTAGTTGTGCATGCTTAAAGCATTTTTCGTTCGGATTAATTTTCACTGAGTTATACCCCTTTGTTGTTTTTATTCAGTATATACAATAGGCAAATTTTGTCCGGACAATTTCTCAGCAATAACTCATAGGATCTCAATGAAACTTCACAGAAGTGATAAGTAGTAAGCCTAGTTGTGCATGCTTAAAGCAATTTTCGTTCGGAATAATTATCACTGAGTTATACCCCTTTGTTGTTTTTATACAGTTATACAATAGGCAAATTTCTGTCCGGACAATTTCTCAGCAACTACTCACAGGATCTCTATGAAACTTCACAGAAGTGATCAGTAGTAAGCCTAGTTGTGCATGCTTAAAGCATTTTTCGTTCGGATTACTTTTCACTGAGTTATAGCCCTTTGTTGTTTTTATACAGTATATACAATAGGCAAATTTTGACTGGACAATTTCTCAGCAACTACTCACAGGATTTCAACGAAACTGTGCAGAAGTAATAAGTAGTTAGCCTAGTTGTGCATGCTTAAATCATTTTTCATTTGGATTGATTTTCACTGAGTTATAGCCCTTTGTTTTTTTCTACAGTATATACAATAGGCACATTTTGTCCTGACTATTTCTCATTGACTATTGCCAGGAATTCAATAAAACTTCTCAGAAGTGATAAGTAGTTAGCCTTGTTGTGCATGCATTAAGCTTGTCTTGGTTGGTTAAATTTTCACTGAGTTATGGCCCTTTGTTGTTTTTTATACAGTGTATATACAATATCTCAGTAACTACTCATAGGAATTCAATGAAACTTCACAGAAGTTATAAAAAGTAAGCCAAGTTGTGCATGCAATAACCAGGTTTTGTTTGGATTAATTTTCACTGAGTTATGGCCCTTTGTTTAATACAATTAGGTAAATTTTGCCTGTACCATTTCTCAGCAACTACATGCAGGAATTCAGTGAAACTTCTTAGAAGTGATAAGTAGTTTGCCAAGTTGTGCATGTCCACAACAGGTTTTGTCCAAGTAAATTTTATTGAGTTATGGCCCTTTGTTATTTTTTATATAATGTATATTTAGAAACTGGTCAGGATATATCTAAGCAACAATTTGCAGGTATTAAAAAAATGAAAATGCATTATATTTCCCTCTGTAAAATGTAATAATAACTGTGTCAAGGCCGCATCTGGGGGTATTCATCACCTTTAGTGATAGTTCTAGTTAAATTTACATTCTTAAATCATCCATTTGTTTGGTTGCACCTTGTGACAACTACAGTATCATGTTACTTATGATGAGATTGTATATGTCAGGCTCAGGAGCAGGCCGGAGCTAGCTGTCTGTTATGATATTTGAGCTGAACTATTGTTGCTTAGTGATGGTGTAATGGTAGTATGATACTTCAATTTGTGTTAAGTGAAAAATTCATGAGTTTAGATTATGAAATGCCTTTATTTCAAATATTCAATTTTGTTGATTTTTTTTTCAACACTCGGACAACTTTATTATTGATTCATGTTAATCAGTGTTGACAATTTGTTAGTGAAAAGTTGTACTCAGAATGCATCATGCTACTTGTGCTCAATGTGATCAATATTCTTCTTCATTACTGTTTATTATGCTTACAAGATAAGTGTGTATACCTGTGTGATTTATTGCCCTGTTCCCTTTGATGTTAATGTATGTATATAACTTTGTAAATCTAGATGAAACTTATGTCTGATTGCAAGTTGTTATTCACTCTTTGTAATTCCAAAGGAAACTTATGTCTGATTGCAAATTGTTATTCACTCTTTGTAATTCCAAAGGAAACTTATGTCTGATTGCAAATTGTTATTCACTCTTTGTAATTCCAAAGGAAACTTATGTCTGATTGCAAATTGTTATTCACTCTTTGTATGTCCAAAGGAAACTTATGTCTGAATGCAAATTGCTATTCCTTCTTTGTAATTCCAAAGGAAACTTATGTCTGTATGCAATTGCTATTCACTCTTTGTAAGTCCAAAGGAAACTTATGTCTGATTGCAAACTGTTACTCGCTACAGTTGTGCATTATGTATCAGTGTTATTATTTACTTCTGTTATTCTTTGACTTTTCATAAGACAGTTGAGTAACTGAAATCTTCCTGATTTTACAAGATGAAAGATTGGAGATATTCATGAATGTTTCATGGCAGGTTATTGATGCTTGTTTTCATACTAATCCAGTACATTGTCTTGTAATGATACTGGTATAATGGCATGTATACTTCAAATGTTGTTATGACTTGTATACTTCATGTATTGTTATAACTTATGTATACTTCATGTAATGGTATGTACTATCATGTATGATTCATGTATGGTCTTATTGATTCAATGTATGATTCATGTATCATTTTGTTTACATTTCAGCTGGTTCTTATGTGGCACTGACACTTCTAGGCAAACCTTCTAGCTCCCATTCTTCTTCAAACCGGGAGTCTATCATTGAGAGGGACCCATCTTCATGCAGGGATTCACAGGGGTCATTCAGGGATTCAATTACTGGACCCCAGCCTGTAGATGTAAGTACATTAGGACCTTTTTGCCATGATAAAACTATGTAATTAATTGGGACCAGAATTAACTGGCAGTGTATCAGTAAAATAACTGACACAGAAACTTGAGCAATGTTCCATTGGCTCTTTGACTCTAGTCTCATTCACATGCAGGGTGACCTTTCATCATCCAGTTTCAATCCACATACCCTTGATGCAAGATATATATGTTTCAAGTTGTCCTGGACCCTAGCCTCATTTAGATTTGAGTGATAGATCAATGTTGTTGGGAAAGTATTGGCTGTAAGAATGCTAACAGACCTCTATTTACCTACTTACAGCTACTAAGGATAGTAAAAACATGCTTGATATTTCAGTAGCTATTCTCCAACTTGGTTTATACCCCTGCTGTTATTAGCATCAAGATCTGGCTTCAGACAGAAGATTCCACTGCTTTATGGATTTAGATTTGAATGTCATAAGTGTTTTAATTGGCAATTTAAAATTTTACGGGTATTTAGACTATACATGATAATAAAGTACTCTGCCAACATTAAACTTCAGTTAATGTGATTCTGGTAGGAATACAACTGTTGGCTGTTGATTTGCAGGTAATATATTGTGTTGGTTAAATGAAGAAGTAGGTGTATATACACTCACTAAGTTCTTCAACTTGTATTTCTCTGGCATCAGTCCAGTATGTTACATATAACAGTACATGAAAAACTGATTGCCCAAGCATCCAGTACCGGAGTGTCTGTGAAACTTCTATCATGTGTCAGTGACTCCCATTACAATGTTATCTAAATGTTCCTTTGTTGTAATGATGGCCTTTAAGCATTCCTTATTTATATCAATTCCTTTCTGGTAATCATATACATGCACTGTATAGGCCAGTGTTGTATAAGGTATGTGTACAGTCTCAGAATGCTGTCTTGCCATTGGTCAACTCCATTGTTGCCATTGTAAACCAACCAATCAGGTCTTTGGTTTGAGATTTGTCTCACTCATTTTTGGAAACTTTAAATCCTGGACATGGATCAGGTCACATATTTGTTTTGCAGGAAGGTGAATATTACTCTATGTCCCTATGTAAATATAGTGTGCAATGTCTTCTACCTTACTAGAATTCAAGCTTGTATTGTACTGAAAATAAGGAATGGTCGTGACTTGACATGTCACATGATATGTCACATGATAGACCTTCTGTAACAGCTGTATATGTTTGGTCAGTTACAGTGTTATGTGACCTGTGGTTGATAACTGTTGAGTTTACTTGATTTGTTTACATTATCAACTTAGAAATCAAGTAAAGTAATTACATTGATGTGAAAGTGTTGTCCATCCTTAATTGTTTAAGTTGTGAGCTCAAATGACTACCAAATTATTTTTACCAAATTTTGTTCTGATCTGAACTTAAATTTTCTGCTGAGGATTGGCCACTTGAACTTAATAATAATTACAGTTCAATCCAATCTTAAATATTGGTCATAAGTCTTGTCTGAATGCTTGTGAAATTAGAATCAGTGGTTTACTATTTTTATATAATGTCTAAAATAAACCTACTAAATTGTTCTTTATCAGCAAAGTTGATGTGACCAATGGTATATGCAGAGCATTGAAGCATAATTTGTTTACTATAGTACTACCATAGGATGGCTTATAATGGCTCTCTCTGGTAGCAATTGGAGTGGGTCAAAGTTGACAACACTTGCAACATAGAGCCCGTGGATATCGGATCTAAATTGTATCTACAGAATGGAATGGATTTAGTCACAAGTCATGCCTAGACAATGCAGTACAGTACTGTTCAGTCTGGTCTATGAATCAAATATGATATGGCAAGGTTTTGTCTGTCTGGGTTGTATAATCATACTGTACAATTGTATGGTACACCCTATCTGGACGTTTGGCACACTATACGCACATGTTTAATATCATTCTTACATGATTACCATACAATCCCTGCTGAGCTTGGAAACAAGACAGTTTTCTCGTATAGGAATCTTGAATAATGAATAATTATATTTCCTGTTTTATTCATTTCAATAAAATGATCTGGAGATGTGCCGTGTGTAGTAAATCATTATAGATGGGAAGTAGTGGCTAATTGAGATGAATTAAATGTTTATAGATCTGCCTTCACCATTTGCATCTTGATCATGACATGTATTACATATATTTATACATGTATCTTATGTGTCTAGCACAATGGAGTTAAATTTGTTCATTTAACCTGATGAAACAACAATGTTAAGTAGCAATGTAGTTTACAATTATTCTTATGTTTTGTAAATATGCAAATTTCAGCCCAAAGTAGTAAGTTTCACGTTACATTAACTCCGACTGTTGTATCTGATATATATATGTTTGCAGTGCAATATCTCTTTTATCTACTACCATATGTGTATGTCTACATTACATGTTCATGTACTAGTTTGTATTTTGTATTCTGCTTAGATATAGTGAAACTTTTGACTAGTATTTTGTTAAGAAATAACAGTTTTGCACTGTTTCCTAGGTAGCTCGTCATGTATTTAACACAAATGTGTTATTTAAAATTTAACTTAACATTGATGGGTGGTTATATTGTTTTATATGAGCATTACCTGGGTCTCAAGTCTGCAAAACAACCTCTTTATAAATCTCTATCTTTCTGACTGAGCTAATTTGATGGACTTTTTTATTTTCAATTGGAAACGTCCTGTCAGTATAATATTTTAAAAGTAATGCTTTCAAATTTGTAAGTCTAAAACACTGAAGGAGCTGTCTGTCTCACTGTTAATATGCTGACTGTCTCTGTCACTAAGATGCATGTCTTCCAAGGTGCTCAGTACCTGCTTAATATCTGCTCAATATCTGTCACTAAAAGACTTACTTGTCTTATGTGCTCAGTTTATGTCAATAAAAGACTTAATTGTCTTACAAGGTGCTCAATACCATTTAGTTCTATGCTGCTAGGAAATGTTGGCTTTTTTCAGTGAACTTTTATGCTTTTGGGTTTTTTGACTCTTAAGTCTAGTGTTTAAAAACCCATTTGCTGTTTGGGAAATGTCCCTGAAAGACTTGATTAACGAACCAAAATTATTTGAAATGACAATATTGTATGCTTCTTTAAAAATAGCTAAATGTTTCCTGTGTGAAATGAGTACCCTAAACATACATAGATTGAAGCAATCTTTAATCTTATGATATACAGAAGATTATTCTATGATGGTAATCATATACCATACACAAACACACATTATTTGTATGTTACTTAAAATATCCATGTGTAATAAATTAATGTAAAATTTTGCAATTGGTATTCAACCATAGCTTGTATTTCTTTTGATATGATCGCACAATTCTTTCACAATATATTCGCTGTGCTTTGCTATGTTTTTTGCATTTTTATTATAGGCTCATATTCTACCTGTTATCTTTCAAAATTTCTACACCCTGCTGAGCAGCATAATTGTGTTCTGTATTTCTTCTATATATAAACATAGATCTAATTTCTGTGTAGTTGACTAGATAGAAAAGAAAAATGGTGGATGTAATAGTTCCTTCTCTATATAGAAACTATGATGTGTATAATGATTATGGACATTAGATTTGGAATGATGTGGTATTTTTTGAGAAGTCATATATAAGCTAAGCTTAAAGCAGTGCGTTTTATATAATATATGGATTATTTAATTTAGAAATTTGACACCACAAGGTAATATTTAATTTGAAATTAGATTTGTGTTCGAATGGCACATACTGGGATGTGTGTATGAAAAATTGTCTGCAAAATTCAATGGTGTCCATTTCTCCCCCTGAATTGAAACTTAATTTCAAGGCTTAATATCTGTGACATATTGAGTAAATGAAGACACTGTTTATGTTATATAACTGAACCACACATGTCTACAGTGACATAATGTCAGAATGTAAAACTTCCACTGGTCTGCAAAATAGATGGACTTGATAACAGTTACTGACAGCTCCTTCAAATTAATTTATTTGTTAAAATCATTAATAATGAAATTGAAATTAATTACTGTATGCCTGACAATGCAATTGATTAATTATAGTGTGTTAGAATCTGTTTTTGAATACATGTTTCACATTTAATGTTCTCTTTGTATTACTGACTTTATTATTGTGACGGCATAGATTGTCATTGATATTGTTGTTTCTGTAATGAAAACATCTAAAATCTTGGCAAGTGTTGACATCCTTGTAGTGTCTTATACTGATTATTGAAAGTTTGCCAGTTTTCGTATTTGATCTCGTTTCTTGGTCTTTTTATAAAACATACTTGTTTAGAGAAAAAATCATGATTCCATTAGAAAATTGTGTCTTTCTGAAAAATGAGTACATCCCATATTGCCTTTTAAGTTGGGTTGTCTGGAAAAGTTAATCTTTGTCCCTTCACTTCTACCTCCACCCACCTCTAAAAAAGGAACTTACTAAAGGCAATGTAGGACTTTGTAAAAGGCAAGGGGGGACTTTTTTAATTGGCAAGGGAAGGTATTTACTTGAAAATTAGAATAAAATTTGAAGGCCATAAGATGAAGTCCAGAGTTCAAGACCCACAACCCTACCTTTTTTAGCTAATGCCTTTTTTTTAATTTTTGAGATAAATAGTTATTACATTTGCATGAAAATTGGAAGAATTCTGTATTTTTCAGTTAATACTTTCCTTTTTTGACACCGACTTAGACATATAATTGGATATGTCAGCGTGGCTTTTAATTGTTTAAATTTTAATTGTCATTATTATTTACTAATAGAACAATCACACTCAATATCAAGGTCTTTGAGTTTTTTAAATTTTGATATTTCGAGTATGTGAAAAAATTGTAGAAGTACACAGATTATCATTTAAATTTGACTTAAGTAGTTTTTGTTAACTATGAGGGTGGTCTGTTCCCCTGGACTTCACCTTTGCTGTTTATACCCTGTGTGCATATTGAAGCATGTCTTTAATAGTGCATTAAATGTCTTGGTTGTTTAATAACAAAGATTTCTATTGTTCTTGGGTATGTGTTGTAAAATATAATGACACAACGATATATTTATCAATGATCTGACTTATATTTTTGCAATTCTTTAAATTTTGTAGGGAGTAACTAGTTGATCTTTTTATTTGACCCTAGTCATTTCATTGGCTTTTATGGCAAAAACATCTGAAAAGAAATTTGCAAAATTTGAATTTGTTTAACCAGGTCCCATTATGTCATGATTTAAGTTGTGATTAATTCAATAATTTTAATAGATTACAGTATGCTGTTTTGAAAACGCTTATGTAAGGGCTCACTTATAGTTAATAGCGTATGGGTTGTTTTCAAGGTGCTACTGGCTTGAGCATATTTGAATGCTTTAATTGCAAAATATGAAGTGCACTGTTATGATTTAAGTATTTCACACATACTGCTTTATTCATTGAATTAAGATTAGTGTGTATAGTGCTTTTTTAAATTCAGACACTAGAAATGTGCTGTGCTCTTACCTATACCTCTTTCCTTCAATTTCAGGCGGAGAAAGAAAAAGATTTGCGTCAACAAAAGTTGAACACGATACGTGTGATGTATGAAGCTGCCCATGAGGAATACGATGTAAGTTTGAAATGTTGAGACATTGACAGGTTTGCAAGAAATCTTTTAAATAGAATTACCTTGTAAACTGAGTAAGTGTGATCCTCTCAAAACTTAAGGTTTTGTATACAGCTGGCATGAATACATGGGTGAACTAGATTATTGCGTTGTTTTGTACTGTTGTACTTGTCTTTCCTATTCTTTTTGTTGAAATGCTGATCTGTTTCAATGTGTAAGAAAATTCCATTTTTATACAACATACTTTTGTATGTAGCTGCCATTCTGTGTTTGGATTTCATCTGTTAAAAGCAGCAGATGTTATTTAGAACGCAGATGTTGACAATATGAAGACTACTTGACCGACAAGGCATTAGATATGAATAAGTTATTTGATTGTTGGGATGTTCTATTATCCTATGCTTACATGAGGTGACGGAACCTACACTGAACCTACATTTATAATCGTCTTACCCATCCCCCCCATCCCAGGATTTGATTTTAAAAAGATTTCGGCTTAAATCTCCACCATGCTAATAACATCGGAAGCTGATGGTTAATTTATGATCTAGTTTTATTACTGCTATATTTTGATTTCAGAAATTACGAAAAGACGTCAAAAATAACCCATCTGATAGTAAGCTACAGAAAGAACTTGCTGAGAAAGAGAAGACTCTGAAGATATTGGAAGCTCAGTTAAATACATTTCAAGGTGTTTCATCTAGTCGGGACTCTCAGGTATATCTTGTAAATCGAGGGCTCAGCGCAACACTGTCGTAACTTGTTCTTATTTCAATATGAGTTATGACACTGTTGCGTTGAACCCTCGAAATGTTTCTGTAAATAAATTTTGAAGGTTTATGTGACAAAGTTTTGTCTCATGAATGGAGGAGTTAGTCCTTATACCAAATGAACCCGAATAAGCTCCCTATATTCCAGTGTCCCTCTTATTTTTGTGAAAGAAGAAATATCAGGACTCATCATAAATTTGCAGTTCATTTGATAATCCTTCAAACAATTACTGGACCCATTAAAAAGGAGTTTGATTCAATCTGGTCAGTTTGTATTTACCTTACTGTTCATCAGTCATAGACAATTTGTCAGCTTTACCTGTCAATTATATATTATGGAATGACATATTGATGTTTTTCTGTAAATTAAAGGTCATGTTGTTGAACACAAAAAACTGATTTAAAGCAGAGTTCACTCTGAAACTTTATTCATCATTTTTATTGGTAATAATAACACAATAAAAACAACTGCTAATGATGTATATTTGTTTTGTTTCATATTTTTAGCCGCCATCAATAAATGTTGACAGTGAAGAAAACCCTTCTCGTTCCTCATTGGTACGTATTATATCGTCCTTACTTTCAGTACACAAGAAGCCTTTATATAGCCTTGTAGTACACACAATCTTATCTACCTGGGTTAGACACCAATTCTATTATACTTACTATCAAATACATCATATTAACCTTGGAATAAATTTCTATTTTGTCTTAAAATTGATAATCACTTCTGCTCACTAATGTATGATACTTACTTGAAGCTATGATTATTTCAGAGGTTTGTTACAAAACTGTTGTATCTTTGATGATATTAAGTTATTGCAACAGCTTTCCTGAAAATCTTCAAATGTAACTCTTAAGTTATAACTGAAATTATTTACTATATTAGGCCATCCTTTAAAAAATGCTCGTTTGTGGCAACCCTACCCAGAAAAATTTTCGGTGGGTAGGTTGGTAGGAAAAAAACTTTATGATTATTCTTTATATTGTAAGAACGCTATTTTTTATTGAAGAAAAAAATCCAAAAAAAAGTCGGGTAGGGGCCCATATTTGGGGAGTTGGTAGGGTTACCGCAAACAAAATATTTTTTATGGATGGCCTTACTCAAAGAAGTCATTTTTGTAGTTGGCTTTGACCTGTGAACTGGATTTGTCTTATGTACTACCATATTATGATGTATTGTTTTTGTTGCGTTGAAGTCATTGTGTGTGGTCATTATTAATGGTATCTTGTTAGATGTCTGTTACAGTATATGTGAGATTCTATGTTGGTTCAAACATGTATTTGTCATTCTCTAATTTTTGACAAGTTATGGAAACTGTCTGTGATATTTTAAGGAAAGGAAATATTAATTTCCTCCTAAGGCACATAACTGATCAGTGCTATTGCTTATGCATTTATTTATTTTATGTTTTCAACTGGACATGAGCACATCAAGGGTTTCAGGGCTTTAGTCCTGTTCTAGTACATAAAACACCCTGAACCCATGTTGTTAAGGTCCATCAAGTACTTATCACATTCACAATTCATCATAAAAAATCATCTATTCATTTGATGTTTTTGTTGCACATTTTCTTAGTTTGCATATCAAAATATAAAGCCAAATATTTAATCAAGTGATCATATACTTTGTGTTTTTTTTTTTGCTTCCTTGTTTTTGCTCATTGCATTTAAATAGTCAATTGCTTCATGCTTCTTGTTTTGCTTGTCAAGTTTTTATGGTGTGTTTAAAACAATTTGCAATTTAATGTACATGTATGTTGAAATCGTACAATGCTTAAATAATGGTTAAATGTACTGAGATCGTAGTTGTTATGTTGGTGTTTAAGTCTACAAGCAGTACAGAGTTGTCTTCAGCTTCAACCTCTTGCTGGTTCAAACCATTCCCTGGTTAATTATGGAACATTTTAGTGCATTATTATTGGAAGACGTTTAACTTTAATTGTATAAAAAATAAAATAAATGTGAAATTATTAAACAGGCAAATATGGTCTGAAAGAAAGAGAAGTTTTTTATTTATTTGTATCAAATCTTCTTAACTGTTAAAGTAAGATTTGTCAGCATTATGTTGAACTGAAATGGAATGTTTAAAATTAGGTGTCTGAATGATACAAGTATGTGATACAATGGAATTGAATATAAAAACATTATGTTGAATCCACATTAATGGAATTGAATAAAATGCTTTACATGTTAAAAGATAAGTTAATTTACTAATTCATTTTATCATTTAGCTGATTAAGTTGACATTGTTGAATTTGTCCCGTTTACAGCCTTTATTAGAATCCTATTTATACAGGAAGAGATTTAGGAGAACCCTGCTTGGATGTATAGAAGGACCTGTGTTATAAATTATGTGGTGGAATCATTAATGTCTGTGATATCTGTCTACTGTTGTTAGCACCATCGTCCCTAGTGTGATAGTGTAGATGGCATGGAGATATTTATAAATTTTATTTCACCTGTTATTCTGTAGCATTCCAAGAAGGAACGTAAACATATGAAACACAGTTCATCACCAGGGGCAATGTATCGGCCCCCTGACCAGCAGCAAAGGACAACTGTGAACGTCTCTAGGTCTAAGTCTGACGTGTCCACACGCAAAAATGCCCTATCCGAATATTCATTTGGCCATCCTGGATATAAGAGAACTGAATCGAGTCCTGAGGTAGTAACTATTCATATTTGGCGTTACAAACCACTAATTATTCTTGTCATATAAACCTTTGCCTGTATTTAAAGAACCCTAAATATGTTGTTTTTGGACTTTATTTTTTATGTGTACATGAATCAGTTTTACTCGATATACTGCATTTTGATTATTTTGGTTTCTGTAACGTTTAGTTTTGAATTGAATGTAAACCATTACTGGTGTGTTACTTGTAAATTATTTTTTAATGAGGCTAGTGTACGGCTTCATTTAATTAATGTATTCATTATAACTGTATGCCTGTAGCTTGTTGGTTATTTAAATGTTGCAACAATTGTATATATTTTACCTCTTGGCTGTTGTATATGCATACTCTCTCAGCTCTTTAACTTACTATGGTATGGAAATGTTTTCTTCAATGGATGCTCAGTTGTAACCATCTTGAAGATTATGCACTTATCATCTATGTATTCATACAGCATAACTAACGGGAAATACAATTTAATAAACACAACATTTATACAGTCTGCTTTGTCAGGCTTCATTCATTCAATGAGTTAAGGGTCATTTTAGACTTGAGTTAAAGGATGTGAACCATATTAATACCACCATCACTTCATCATATTACATCATGGAACTTTTTTTTATTTATTTACCGGTAATGTACAATCACTGCTTTAATGTCAAGTATATTGTCCTGTCCTAAGTTTGGTAAAAGACTGTTGTAACATGATTTTGACGCCAGCAACTGGAGTGACGAATCAAATAAGTTGAGAACGATACATGCATTTCTTTATTTACTATATGAAAAAATTAATGTTAAAATCATGAGCCAAGGTCTTTATTTCAATCTTACGTTAAATGTTATCTTTATGTTGTCATTGTTTCTATTTCAGCCTTAATCTCTAAAAACATCCTACAAGTTCTAAATAAACTTCTTTCTAAAATAGACTAAGTGCTGAAATGTAATCAGTTTTCGAGTTAGATTTGTAATTTTGAATCCATCTGTTGTGTCTTAGAGTAATGATGTCTCAACCGTGGTTGAATTTAGGCACCAGTTATGATTTTATTACGTTGAACAGTGATGCATGAGATAATTGGATGAAGTGAGTCTATTGTTACATTATTTATGATATAAAATACAGGTTTCAAAGTATGAACAACTAAGCTCTGGAAAGAAAGTTAAAAAAAGTTCCAGTTTCAAAGGGTTCCGTAAGGCTTACAATCGTAGATTAAAACCTAATGTAAGATTTATTTTATTTAGTTATTGGTTCGTTTCTTAAACATAATAGGAAAATATTTCATCTGGTCATGTAAGAGTTATCTCCCTTTTCTTCCTTACAAAGTCATTCTATTAAGTTTTTGCTAATGTCTCTGTGTGTAAATGTTAAATGTTGTTGATTTAATGTTGTCAAAAAATCTTAGAGGGACGTTAAATGCTCCTAAAATTTCTTCTAAGTTTTCTTCGCAGAATAAAATATTTTCCTATGGTCAGGTTAATGCTGTAATCAGTTTTTATTGTATTCATCCATTAATTGGTTACAGGGGCTAGTTTTCTGTTTGATTAACCTTCACTTCCAGTTATAGAGATCACATGTGAAAAATGGTCTTTGAGATATTATATATATATATATATTATACCTTCCTCAGTCCATGTCCTAGCACAACATCGTATCGGGGCATTGATTTTATACCTGTATTATAAGTCGTTCCAGTATCTTGAAGACCAATTTTTATATGTTGTTGGGTGATTCATGATAAATTTAGATTTTTAGTATTTGCAAGTTCTATATTTATATAGTATATGTAAACATGGACAGATACTAGGGTCTGCTTTAACCCTTCATGCTCCTTTTTTTCCCTTGCGTTTGTTTTGGCTTTCTATCAGTTGTTCATTATTTTAGCACATACTCCTACAGCTTATTTTCTTATTATGACATTAAGTATTTTGTATACTCATTGAATTACAAATATTTCTTAACTTTTTATTTTTCCTGTATATTTCAATATTTATATCAATTGCACTAAGTTAAGATTTCTGTGTATGAAATTATTTATTTGTCTGTTCATTATAAGACTTAAAAGGCCATAGAAATCATGGTTGTAATTCTTCATCTTTAAATGAAATATGAAATGTGTTATTTTTGCACGCATTACTAATAAAGTTAGTGTCTGTTTTTTTTATTTGTAAGTTATTTCTTAATATGGTTATGGGGTGTTGGTATTGTTGAAATCTGTCAGTTGTAATAATGGTTTCTAGTTGTTAAGGTTCTTTTGTACATTGTCCAACATAATACATGCATTTTGATCTGTGTGAAGTGTTTTTCAGGTTATTTAATTTGTAATTTATTTTTGATAAGATGATGTTAGAAATTTAAATTATGGTGTGTTGGACAATGTAATAATGATACTTTACATTACATGTTTCAGTTCACAGTATTTTTGTTAATAACTATGTACAATTCAATTTTTCACCTTGGGAAAACGCTATAGATGCTACAGGGAAAAGAGACTGAAGGAATGTCATATTCAGTGTATTCTGTCAAACGAATGCACAGTATTGAAATTGCTGATATTGAGAAAATATATTATTTTGTTCTTTGTTTCGTATTTAGCGAACAGAATCATTTCGAAGAAAGTTCAGTAAGCCAAAAATGACCATAAGAAAGGTAAAGGAAAGGACTTGCTTGATGATAGGTTTTACATTTGAGCCCCCCATATATATAGCATTCGATTTGCTTGATTTTGTTCATAGAACGTTTTTGACAGGAAAAAATTGCCCTGCATCTTTCATATATATTGCCTAATATGGCAATTTAACAATAACAATAATGCTGATAGATGTTTAGGAAATAACATGCTGTTTATAGTGAATATAATTATTGTAAGTTTCTTAGATGAAATAAATATAAAATACTGTATCGCATATTAATTAGTGGTTGCTATTGCATAGGATTTTAGAGTAATAGTGTATATTTAGATTCAGAGTACATT
Source organism: Lutraria lutraria (assembly GCA_964023205.1). Lineage (NCBI taxonomy): Eukaryota > Metazoa > Mollusca > Bivalvia > Venerida > Mactridae > Lutraria > Lutraria lutraria. Next base: position 9,983,752 of record OZ026843.1, read on the forward strand.
CATTGTTGTTGAGTTCTGTGTTGTTTTGTTGTATATATTTATATGTTCTTTTGATGTTGATTTATTCCGAATGATGGAATTGTAGGACGTTAATATGTATTACTTATTTTGCAGTACAAGTAGTATACATACTCAGAAATGCCTACTGTTTACAATAGTCAAAAATATAAGTGAAGTGGTTTAATGAGACAAAATGATTTTTCTTGCCAAATAAGATTTTGATTGTTAAAAATATTGAGATGGATGAAATTATGAAATGACATCCCAACATAACCCATTGTTGCAGTGATGTCATGTTATCATTTTAATATAAACTTGCTATCACAGTCACACAGTCAGTCAAGCACTTTGTCACTTGGGGTCAATTAGGCAGCTGTACAGTCTGTTAGTCATGGGGTCAGGTAGACAGTAAATGTACAGTCTGTTAGTCATAGAGTCAGTCTGTTAGGTAGGTAGTTGTACAGTTTGTTAGTCATAGAGTCAGTCTGTTAGGTAGGTAGTTGTACAGTCTGTTAGTCATAGAGTCAGTCTGTCAGGTAGGTAGTTGTACAGTCTGTTAGACATAGAGTCAGTCTGTTAGGTAGGTAAATGTACAGTCTGTTAGTCATAGAGCCAGTCTGTCAGGTAGGTAGTTGTACAGTTTGTTAGTCATAGAGTCAGTCTGTCAGGTAGACATTTGTACAGTTTGTTAGTCATAGAGTCAGTCTGTCAGGTAGGTAGTTGTACAGTCTCTTAGTCATGGGGTCAGTCTGTCAGGTAGGTAGTCATAGAGTCAGTCTGTCAGGTAGGTAGTTGTACAGTCTGTTAGTCATAGAGTCAGTCTGTCAGGTAGGTAGTTGTACAGTCTGTTAGTCATAGAGTCAGTCTGTCAGGTAGGTAGTTGTACAGTCTGTTAGTAATGGTGTCAGTCTGTTAGGTAGGTAGTTGTACAGTTTGTTAGTCATAGAGTCAGTCTGTCAGGTAGGTAGTTGTACAGTCTGTTAGTCATAGAGTCAGTCTGTCAGGTAGGTAGTTGTACAGTCTGTTAGTCATAGAGTCAGTCTGTCAGGTAGGCAGTTGTACAGTCTGTTAGTCATAGAGTCAGTCTGTCAGGTAGGTAGTTGTACAGTCTGTTGGTCATAGAGTCAGTCTGTCAGGTAGGTAGTTGTACAGTCTGTTAGTCATAGAGTCAGTCTGTCAGGTAGGTAGTTGTACAGTCTGTTAGTCATAGAGTCAGTCTGTCAGGTAGGTAGTTGTACAGTCTGTTGGTCATAGAATCAGTCTGTCAGGTAGGTAGTTGTGCAGTCTGTTAGTCATAGAGTCAGTCTGTCAGGTAGGCAGTTGTACAGTCTGTTAGTCATAGAGTCAGTCTGTCAGGTAGGTAGTTGTACAGTTTGTTAGTCATAGAGTCAGTCTGTCAGGTAGACATTTGTACAGTTTGTTAGTCATAGAGTCAGTCTGTCAGGTAGGTAGTTGTACAGTCTGTTAGTCATAGAGTCAGTTTGTCAGGTAGGTAGTTGTACAGTTTGTTAGTCAAAGAGTCAGTCTGTCAGGTAGGTAGTTGTACAGTCTGTTAGTCATAGAGTCAGTCTGTCAGGTAGGTAGTTGTACAGTCTGTTAGTCATAGAGTCAGTCTGTCAGGTAGGTAGTTGTACAGTTTGTTAGTCATAGAGTCAGTCTGTCAGGTAGACATTTGTACAGTTTGTTAGTCATAGAGTTAGTCTGTCAGGTAGGTAGTTGTACAGTCTGTTAGTCATAGAGTCAGTTTGTCAGGTAGGTAGTTGTACAGTTTGTTAGTCATAGAGTCAGTCTGTCAGGTAGGTAGTTGTACAGTTTGTTAGTCATAGAGTCAGTCTGTCAGGTTGGTAGTTGTACAGTCTGTTAGTCATAGAGTCAGTCTGTCAGGTAGGCAGTTGTACAGTCTGTTAGTCATAGAGTCAGTCTGTCAGGTAGGTAGTTGTACAGTCTGTTAGTCATAGAGTCAGTTTGTCAGGTAGGCAGTTGTACAGTCTGTTAGTCATAGAGTCAGTCTGTCAGGTAGGTAGTTGTACAGTTTGTTAGTCATAGAGTCAGTCTGTCAGGTAGGTAGTTGTACAGTTTGTTAGTCATAGAGTCAGTCTGTCAGGTTGGTAGTTGTACAGTCTGTTAGTCATAGAGTCAGTCTGTCAGGTAGGCAGTTGTACAGTCTGTTAGTCATAGAGTCAGTCTGTCAGGTAGGTAGTTGTACAGTCTGTTAGTCATAGAGTCAGTTTGTCAGGTAGGCAGTTGTACAGTCTGTTAGTCATAGAGTCAGTCTGTCAGGTAGGTAGTTGTACAGTTTGTTAGTCATAGAGTCAGTCTGTCAGGTAGGTAGTTGTACAGTTTGTTAGTCATAGAGTCAGTCTGTCAGGTAGGCAGTTGTACAGTTTGTAAGTCATAGAGTCAGTCTGTCAGGTAGGTAGTTGTACAGTCTGTTAGTCATGGTGTCAGTTTGTCAGATAGGTAGTTGTACAGTCTGTTAGTCATGGTGTCAGTTTGTCAGATAGATGACTGGTATGGTCTGTAAGTCTTGGGGTCAGTCTGTCTGGTTGGCAGCTTTGCAGTCATTGGGTCAATCTGTCGCACAAGAGGTTATGATATGCCAATGTCATAAATCATTAAATTATTCAGTTATTGATATTCTCAGTCATTCCATGTGTACTTTGGTACTGTGGTATACATTATTTTCATTGTACTTCATGAGGTATGTGATTCCAATTTTCTGCTTATCTTGATAACTAACCAAAATATGCTTAGTCAAATACTGCATGTTTTATGTTACGACTACCTTACTGCATTTTGTGGTGCATACTTCTTATAGATAATTTTGGACATAAATTTTACAGATGGATGCATGCGATGTATCCTGTATAACTGAAAGCTGACTAACTGATACGTTTACTTTACTGTTAAACTTCAATTTTACAATTTCTTATTTAAGATATGTAGATGAAATACATTTCGAAGTTTAATTAAATGTTTTATATAATCCTTTCAGATTGATATCATTTCTGTTTCTAAATCAATATTTCTATCAACGGTAGATTTTAATTCTTAATGTTCTTTGATATTGTACAAAAGTTGATTTTGTTCTACTATTGTATGTGATGCTGTATTTATAGAATGAAGGTTGTCATTGTACTATAAGCACATTATATAAATCAACTGAGGAACCATATATTTATTTATTTATTCATATATTTTAATCTGTTACTAAGCATTGTGGTCTGGTTTTGCTACTTTCACTCAAATTGGTGGTATAAACAAACAAATTCCTGTAACAAACTCTCCGATGGATGTTTTGTTCAATATTGATGATAATGGATGATATAATTGTTAAGTATGGTATCATACAATAGCCATCAGCTGATCAAATCACAGCACTTGTTTGTATGTTGTATTGAAGCGTTCTACACTATCACACATACATATTTGTCAAATTATAAACTTTGTATTTTGAATACACTTTATTGTAAAATTTGGATCTCTTATAAGAAATAAGAATTACTAAAGTAACAGTTTATTGTTGGTAAATTCTGCTTATATGAATGTTTAAGTATGCTACATGATTTTAAAATTTGCAAAATTTAACTTCTTCAGCTATGAATATAACTGTGGCTTTTCTTATTTCTTTAATGACCCAACAATATTCTAGTAATTCATGAATTATCACCTATCTAATGCACTAGAAACAAAGATGATGAATAAAAATGAATAACTTTGATGATTCAAAAGTTTGTGAATAAAGTTTTCTTTCCAACTATGTTGCACTAAAATTGTCGCACTTCGATTGGGTAACAAGACATTGAAAAAGAGTTAACTTATAAATTGAACTCATCAAGACTCATCAAAAATTAGGCTGATAGGGAATAAACTTCATTTTGTTTTCATATTATTCCTTTGTATCTATTGCAGACTGCGTCCGTGCCAGCGACGGTATCGGATCTGGGATCTGATTCACCGTGTACCAGTCCAAGTAATTCACCTACACCATTACACAGTCAAAACCTAGATATTGACCCTATCACCGGGGACTCTGGCATTGAGGTTAGAATTATGCTTTTAAACAGATATTATTGCCTTTCTGTAGAACCTTTCTTGTTTGTAGTATGACTTCAACTATACTCTCCACTCTTAATTGAGCCATATAAGGGAGGAGTGGATCTTTGGTCTAGTGGTAATGCGCTTGACTATACCCTACTAATCAAAATGTTGTGGGTTACGAAACTTGGCTCCTCTTTAAATAATTATTTTAGGGGACGCATAATTATTCAGTGTACCCATCCCAACTAGTACTGTAAGAATTACAGGAAAGAGGGTGAGGGTTGTATTGACAATGAAGAACCAGGAAAAACTATTCAAAATGGGAGTTAAGGTATATAATAATTATATGCTCGGTACCTTCTCTCCCCTTTCTCTGGGGAGGCTCTGAAATGACCAAAGGTGTCAAAAAGCTGTTGAATAACAGATAAGTATAAACTTTTGAGCCATATAGACATTTTAGACAATTGATTGCATTCTTTTACACAAGTGTTGTATTTGTTCTATAGGACGGCAGCCAGAACTCTATTGTGATGTCTAATAAACAGGCATCAATAATTGGTCAGGATGATGATGACTTTGCATCAGAAGATGAGAGCGTAAGTACAGAGATTAATCTTATATTTAATAAGATTTTTTATGCTACTTTGTAGTGTTGCAATAATTTGGCTTGGACATTTACTTTGAATCCTGGACACAATTTAGTGCAGTTTTTACATCCACCTAGTTTAAGTATATTAGTTAAGCAATATCTTTTCAATATGGAGTTGATGATTTTTGCTATTAAAAAAGATTAAATCGCTAGTTGTTACTTGGTAAAAATTTCTGATAGTGTTAATGTTAAATTCAACTGCTTGCATTGTTGTAAGTATTTGGTATTTATTAATCTAAAGAATACTATTACATAGTCTGATAAAAGGTCATCCCACATGTTTTCTATTAATACCTGATTCCCTCCTTATTATTTTCTTGGTATGTGAACTTTGTTGAAAGTATTCCACCTCTGGGCTGAGGGATCTCCTGTCTCATGAATAAAGCCACATGATTGGTCAGTTGTAAGACTTCACACAGAATGAACCTATGAGTGGCTTGTATTTTGAGACTCACCTCTGATCTCAGATTTCATCAACCTCTCCTCATACATTTGGCATATTTTGTTTGCATTTCTTTTTTGGTTTTGTTCTCATTTTTGCATTAAAAAAATGATTAAAAGATTGTTAGCTTTGTAAATCTGAAATCAATAATTTCCTGACCTGGTTTCTATTTTAATTTTTCGTGTAATTAGATTAATTAGGATGATGAGTAGGCATTGATTGACCTTTAGAAATAGTTCAAAATATTGATTAATTGACTGCTTCACAATATAATATTACCGGTAGTGCTTTTAAGAATAATTTCATAAATTATAGTAAACTTTTTTGTGTATCTGGATTGTGAAAATGAATTCTAGTCAATGACCTTTATAGTTGAAAACATTGATTAATTGCTTGCTTCACAATAATACTTAGTGTTTATTAAGGATAATTTTATAAATTGTATATGTGTATCAAATATAATATTGTCCTATTGCTTGTATTCTGCTAATAAGTAGTTTAATTAATGTTCTACATAACTCATCTAGTGAGTCTAAATTAAATTAACTAAGTTTATATTTATATAAGTAAGATAGCTTGATGATATGATCAGGAAGGGATGGTGAAAAAGTTTAATCATGTGTCATTCATGTGCAAAAACATATATTATTTGAAATATCCATACATGATTGTGTGGATTGATTGTTTCTTTGATGGCGTGACTTTTATTAAGTTAAACATATGTCATGCTTTATTTTTCTCAACTTTGATTTCTCAATCATTTTTAAGTTCAAAATTGTTTAGACATTCTTTAAAAGTGTTTCAGTTTCTGATATTTTTGTCATGTTTGTCCGCCTATCCTCCCAGAATGTAGAACGTCATCAATCTATACAGAGTTATATCATGTCTCTACACTTAATCAAATCATTAAATGCACTTGTGTGTTTATTTTCTAAATAAAATTAACTCCAGTGTTATAAGTACAATATGTTGAGTACTGATATCCGACTCACAATTCAGCTTTGTTTAATTTTATTCTCGCATATTGATAGATAGGGGGCATATATATATTTTGGCCTGTTTGTCTGTTTGTTTACACCAAACTCGAAACTTGCCTATAAAATCAAAACGTTTTTACCTTCAATCATCAAACTTAAGTTGGTTGCTCATGACAACTTCTACAATACCTGTACATTTTCAGGTCAGTAGGTCAAAGGTCAAGGTCACTCTGAGGGGGAATTTGTGTTCTAAAAATGCATCTTGTTAGACTTAAGTTCAAGTCTGTTTGAGACAGGTCTCTGTACTAATGTTAATTGTCTTAAAACTCAGTCTACTTTATATTCTGTTAACACATCTTATTTCATATATAACATCTTGATAAATTTATATGAATTACCTGCTCTGTTAAATGGCGTGCATATAATATAGAAGTTTTGCATGACTGATAGTCAATAAATGAATGCATTGCAATTTTGTGGTTTTGACATGCATTTTGTTTGACTACAACTTTTCATAATGACACAAAACTGATCTCTGTTGATGCATGGCAGTCATATTATGTCATACTAACAAAGTGTTAGAACACTCATCTAATCTTGTTAAAATTTTGAATTTAAAAATCAGAAACTGTGAATTCTTTGAGGATATATTACTATTTGGAATAATTAAAATAATTTAATGCAGGTTTTAAAATGAAATCAAATAGTCATCATTTTCTGGATGTATTTGTTAAAATGGTGACTGTTTATATTGTTTACTGAACATTATAATGTCCTATAATATAGACTGTGTTATTTCATAATATTTAATTTGGTCACTAATTATGTAGATTCACAAGCTTAGTTTTTGTTACCAAGTAATTCATTTATTGGCATACATGTTGTAAGTAGCCTGTAGGCATTCATTATTTATACTTATTGTACATATATTTATTTCAGTACGACTACGATCGACGATCTAAACCTGTCTCACCATTTTTGTCTAAGCTTCAGAACTATGAGGTTGTTTCATCCCCTTTTGCTTCTTTCCATCACTTTGGCTTCTTGTAGATATTTCATGACTGGTTCTCAGTCTTCTGGCAAAGTCGGATTTTTATCAGTAACCAGTCAGTCATAAATTTCATTTACTATTCAACATGAACATTGGTTTTTTAAAACTTCATTGATTTATGGTAATGATAGATTTCTCATGAATCATACTAGACTGACCATGATTCAGTAGTTAAATAAATAAATTGTATCATTTTATATAAAATATTTCATAAGTTTCTAATTATTCTATGATTTGAACTTGCCAGTTGCCTGAGACCATTGGACTTATGTTCACCAATAGAAGTTATTATCTTTACCCATTTCTTGAAGTAGAATTAAGCATGAAGTATTTAACTACATTCAGCTACTTATAAGATTAGTCAAAGTTTTATTTAGTTTTCAGTTTGTTCTAAAATTTCTAATTTATTAAAATATTCTCAAAATTGGTGAACTTCAGGCCCCAAGGTTATAATACTTGAGATCGGTCTCCGAGCTAAAATCTCATATCTTGTCTTTTTAAGTTACTATGTTTATTATCATAGAACGATAATGATATTATTGATACATTAGTCTGACAGCATTATTCATCTGAGCATGTATTCAAAATGTTAATCAGTATAACCATAATACTTTGAGAATGGAATTGAGATTTGAGTACAGAGACTATTCTCAAGTTTTATAACCACTTACATTTGGTAGCGAGTTTTTTTCTATCCAGAATTTTCTGTGTTATATCAATCTGTATCATTAAAGTACCATAATATTGCTTCTAAGCTTACAATCTAACTTCACAACATGTATCTGACTACAATATTCACATTATGGAAACTGCATATATTTCAATTAATTATACTAATGAGATATTTGTCATGGTCTAATTGTTGACCAGCTTGTTTATGTGTATATCTACATGAAAGGTGTTACATACAGTCTTGAAGAGTCTACCATGTACTGGCTTTATGACATTTTAACAAATTGACATTATTTATTATACCCCCACAAACGAAGTTTGAGAGGGGGTATATTGGAGTCACTCCGTCGGTCGGTCCGTCCGTCTGTCTGCATAAAATATCAAAAGTTTGTGGAGCAAACTACTTTCACATTCTTTAAGCAATTGCAATGAAACTTGAAATATGTTATCACTCTCAAGTGTAGATGTGCAAGACAAATTTTCATTCCCACCGATTCAATCATTCCAGAGTTATGTGTCCTTGAACTTAGCCATATGATATAGGATACTATCACTTTCTTATTGTCAAAGCAGCGGCGTGGGTATTAGTCACATCTGTGACAGCTCTAGTTAATATTTGTATTTGATATTCTTCTATTAAATGCACTGAATGTTATGTGATATACCATGTATAATAATTGATACTTTGGTTAGAGTATTTAGGCTACAATGTATGATCTGAAAGCTTTAACTTTGCTCTGACTTGACTTCATTATCAATGATCTGCTCGCAGCATGACATGATGCTATGTTCTAAGTAACAGAGGATTTTGCTTCAAGCTTTACATAATATTATCATATCAAAACACAAGATATTGTTAATTTAATATGTGATTACATATAGATACATGAACTAACCATAACTGGACAATTAAGTTAATGTTATGACTCTTATCAAACATCTTGATGAAGTTTATTAAATGTTGCATTCATGGTGACTTGTTTTGAGAAATGCCATCTTTATGTTGTCTATAACAGTGACGTATACAATCCTATAAGTATTTGTAAGTTCTTTAAATGTCTTGGAAATTTTGCTTTTTACCTGTCAGAAAATGATGGATAATCTAGTGCTGGAAGTAGAATTGGGGCTGTACAGGGAAGCTCATTAAATTTTGTTGATGGCCAATATAGACATGTTGTGGAATATTTAAATCACAGATCAATAAAACTAGATAATATCATATATAGAAATCTCAGAATCATAATGCACTACATGATTGGGTTATATGTAATAGTCTAGCAATCAGAAAAGTAAATTCAAGGTTTGGCTTATGAATAGAGATTTGCTACGGTTCTCTGGTACTGTGGTTTCTACTTTTAGCTAATTTTAACTTTTTCAATAGGTCATTTTCGAATGTGGTACAGATTTTGCTTCGAATTTAGGTTTAAATCCTGGCTAGGCACAAGCTGTATTTGTTATCAGGCATTTATATGCCTTATCACCAGCATATTTCAAAATATATTACTGTACAGTGCACTACATTCCTTCTGCCCTTCAAGTATACTTGGATTACAAAACTTATGTGACTAAAGAAAATTATCATGAATGCTAGATTCAGGTTTAAAACATTCTTCTATAGCTGTCATATTGCTTACATAAATTTCATGGGGCTTAACTTTCAGTTATTGTTTCTGTATATAAAGAGTAGCATTTCTGATTCTAGTTTCTGGAAGCTAGTATTCTTTAATTACAATTTACCATCAAAATATCACTAATAAAAATAACAAGAACAATACATCTCTGGTTAAATCCCTTGTTTAAATTTCTGTTAAAGTAAGGTATAGTTAAAGTTAATTGAGTACCTTCGTGTGCTGCATGCTGCATGCACTGTGCCTACATTTACTTGTGTTTATATGAATTTAATTTTGCATTCTTATTTTCACTTCATCGTTTATTTGATATTTCATGAAAGTCTAATTACTATTAACTGGCATGCTGTTTCACTTTTGTTTCTGATTTAATTAACTTTAATTGCTTTGTTATTTCAAAGCATTTAACTGTCTTGTGTTTGATGTTAAAATAATAGAAGATGTATATACTTTTGTTTTAGACTGGTGAAAGCAAGGTGTTTAGTGACTTGAAAGTATTGGAGACAAAACCAGCCCACATGGCGATATTTCTTCATTATGTGTTAAACCAGAGGGATCCTGCCCCGTTATTGTTTTATCATCTTAGCCAGTTATATAGCACCGTTCAGGGCAACACTAAAGATTTAAAGAAGTGGGCTTTTGAAATATACTCAACATTTATTGTTGATACAGCGGTAAGTGTTTAGTTTTCCAGGAAACTTGTAATTTAATGCCTAGGAAGTAATACACATGGTTATATATCTCACTGTCTAGGATCAATCTAACGGTAGTAAGGTTATATCCAGGGAACATTTTGTTAGATACTTACATTACATTACTAGAATCTTGTGATTGTTATCTGATTTTCCAGTATGATAGCGCTCACCGTAATTTCTAACTTCCATGTGAGGAATCACAGTCCAGTGATACTCTGCTGGCTCATGTTCCTGTGTTCTACAAATAAAGTTTTACTATAATCCCTAGTGAGTTAAATCAATCTTATGGTATATTTCAGCCTTTAAAAGTAACGTCATTACAACCGTACATTATTCATGAGATAGAGACTACTCTGTCATTTCGTTCAGAGAAAGAGGAATCGCTGCGATCCATGTTTCAAAAGGCACGAGAAGCGGCCACAGAGGATGTACAAAAATTACTTGATGATCTCAGAGTAAAAAAAGAAAAAGGTATGATATTTGTGTTGAATGTAGGACAAAAGCTCCCCCGGACAAAAGCTCCCCCGTTCATTTTGATAGGGGCGGACAAAAGCTCTCCCATTGTTTTACTACCCCGGACAATAGCTCTCCCGTTATTTTTGCACCCCGGACAAAAGCTCCCGTGGACAAGAAATATTCTGTCATTTTCAAAGCATAGAAATGTTCTTACCAACGAAAATACAGATTGCCTTGTTAACATTTTATTTAATAACAAGCATAGAAAATATCAATCAGTATAGTGATATAATTATCGTTCATTTAACGTGTAACAAACACAATTAATTAAAGTATAGAGCGGACAAAGATAATATAGATTCAATTAGCATGTAACAAACAAAATTAATTAGAGTATAGTATAAATTCAGGTCTTTAGTAGTCCGGAATAATCTGGATACATTTATTTTATATTTATTGACTGAATAACATCATCAACGGATGAGTTTCTGTCTGGGGGAGCTTTTGTCCGGGTGCAAAAATAACAGGAGAGCAATTATCCGGGGTAGTAAAACAATGGGAGAGCTTTTGTCCGCCCCTATCAAAATTAACGGGGAAGCTTTTGTCCGGGGGAGCTTTTGTCCGTATAGTTATTATCATGTTTTTATTTCACTATAGTGAGAAGTGCTCATAGTGAGCGACAGTGGGCACTCTGTCATCTGTCATTGTGTGTCATATTTTGTGTGTCATATCTGCCATTGTTTCAGCATATATCTTCTCTGAAGCTGACCCGCCTCCGTGGTCGAGTGGATAAGGTCGCTGACTTCCAATCACTGTAACCTATCACTGATGGAGGGTCGTGGGTTCGAGCCCAGCTACCGACCTTGTGTTTATCTGAAAAAGAAGGCAGTTGCTTATGGAGGATGGAAGTCTAGTACTGGTTTTTCCCAGGAACAGTGGTTAAGTGAACTGTCTGCCTCATATGACTCTGACTGTTGATAAGGGGCGTAAAGCTCAAACGACCTCTGAAGCCACTGGGCCAATTTCAATCAAACTGTAGGAATGATCCTTGGGTGGTCCACTTCCATGTTGTATCACTGCATGTTGGTTTTATTGTAAAGATATACATGTTTGTCTCCTCATTAATGATTGAAATTTAAATATTTCAGGTCTTATTGAAGGTTCCTGTGAACTACAAGATCATATGGATAAAAATGCAGAATTAAAAATAGTAGAAAAATATTTGTTACAAGATTTAGAAAACTGTAGTGCGTAAGTGGTCATAATCTCAAATTGGAGATTTTTGTTTTAGAGTTTCATATCTGCATCTCTGCCATTGAATTTGATGACGAAACACAAAGATTTGTTTGTTATTAACAATTCAGTTTTCCAAAACATTGAAAGATAAGATATTTTCCATGTCAAATATTCATTTTTTTGGGTATGAAAACTTCATATTTACATGGCCTTAGCAGATTTATCTCTTTATCAATATCAAAAATTGTGTTTTAAATAAATTATTGTGCATAAAATTTGCGTTAAATTTTTTTGTTCCTGTTCATGCTGAAATTATGTAAAAAATTATTTCAACATTTCAGACGTAGTGAAGAAGATGACAAGATGGCTGCCCAGAGTTGGGCTATTGCAACATTCCTACGTCAAGTTGGCCTAAATAAACCTTCCTCTCATAGCAATGTGTTAGAACGTGTACAAAGTTTCGTATCAAAAGACAAACAGTCCAAATTTAAATTTAGTGGAAAGTCACGACCAAAGGTAAAAAATGGTTCTCAGGCATGTAAACGATAACTCTTCGAGGGCTAAACGCAACACTGACGTAACTTGTTCTTATTTCAATATGAGTTACGACACTGTTGCGTTGAGCCCTCGTCTTGCTGATAATAAAAAACTTTTACTACTAGACAGAAGAAATGATGATTTTGGTTTGAGCGATAATTGTTTTGGAAATTAAAAAGAAAAGCAACATAGATTTATCTAGTTGTACAAAAACAGAAGATTTTAAAGATTGGCTGCTCTTGTAACCAGAACGTTTGTCAGAAATATATGACTGTTGTATTTGGTTGTTATTGATAGGAAATTGTTTTGATTCTGAGAGATTTTAATTGAACATAGTGCTCTGTTTATAACCCAGGGTCATGGTTGTGGTTTATGTTTTCTAATTCATGTATGGTCCTTATTTAAGGTTGTAACAAAACAGGTACACTAAATACTTGTCAACCTATAAGTACAGAATTTACCATCTTTCCCCATGCCCCTAAATATCAATATTATCCTTCCGGTTCTTTCCATTGTCATGAAATAATTAGATCTTCAAAATACAACTTTTTAACTCAATTTTTTGTTCATGAAAAACAAAACAAATTCATCAGAAATATATTTCATTCATGTTAGAATTATTCGCGGCGATTTATCATTGGAATTTCATTTTATAGGTTTTGAAGATTTTATTGTTCTGAGCCTACTTCAGATTAACTCATGTATGAAAATATTTTCAAAAAGTTTCCCTAAGGCTTCTATGAATCATATGTATGGATTTAAAGTGTTGTGTTTCTTTACATTCATGAAAATCATACAACAATTCAAATTTACTTAGGGATCTTGTTGTGTGTAACTTTGAATTTTAGTCTGAGCTGATGCAGCATACTTATAATATCTATTACAAATTTGAAATACCCAGATCACTCTACCTGTAATATAAAATCCTAGATGAATACCCTAATTACTCTATCTGTAATCAAAAATCTTAAACATATAGTGTTGTACAGACCTATGTTATGTAATAATTAATTACTGTTTATATGGACTGGACACACTATAAGATGGTGTATGTTTACAATCTGTTAAAACTCCACATTTCCAACCACCGATCAAGCTTCGTTCCTATCAATAGTCCACATATATTGTATTATCCTATATACTTGGAGCACCAGTCTATAAAAATTGTATATCCTGTTTATGTGTTGCACATGTCTATATATATATTTATATATCGAGGTTTCAACGCAACAGTGTCGTAACTCATATTGAAATATGAACAAGTTACGACAGTGTTGTGCTGAGCCCTCGATATGTTCTTTAATTCAATGTTTAAAATAGTGTGAAGACTTTTATGAGATTATTCATATTCATTGTGATTTATAACTGATTCTGTTTCTCTTTTATGTCACATAATTTATTCAAATTATTTTAATGTTAAATCTTCCTTTTCCTTAAATGTGTACATGTAGTAGTTATTTATTTGTATTAAGTCTTATTTCTTGTAATTGTTTATTTCAGAACCACAAAGGGCATCAGTTTGTACTTATACATCTATATAAGCAGGAATTTTGTATACATTGTAGTAAAGTTTTATGGGGAGTTGGTTTCCAAGGTTACCAGTGCCAGAGTAAGACACTTATTGTTAGAATTTCCTTCATTTTAGATAAAGACATGTCATCGTCTTTTTTCTTTATTTGATGGTAACCAAATATGGTTTGATCTTTGTTTTTTAACATTTAAATTCTTCACATAGTTACACATAATTATGATATAGAACATTATCTCCTTTTACCCTACAACCTATGGTATCAAAGAATCCACAAAGTGATGTCTGAAATAGTGAATGTTTGCTTTTTTTACTTTTTTTGTGATTTATGAAGTTTGGCTTGCATTGATAGAAGTTCTGAGAACAAATTTGTGTCCTATTTTTATTCATGTCCTTCTTCTGTATAAAAAATGAGTATTTTCCATCCTACAGCATGTGATCAGTTTGTACATAGGACATGTATTGATTTGTTAGAAGAAGCTTGTAGTAAGAAGAAACGACAGAGAGTGAATGTCTTCAGACCTAAACAACCATCTCAAGGTAACTTAAATATATCTGATCTATGTCAAAATACAGTACAACCTCTCCAAAGCAACACCCTTTGGAAGTAGCAGAAGTATGTTCTTGTTGTTGAGAGGTGGGTGCTCTAGAGAGGTTTAGTTAATAGTTAATCATGCAGGGGAAAAACTCATGCAGTTGTTGCAGGGAGGTTGTTGCTCAAGAGAGGACCACTCTGGAGAGGGTGTACTGTTGTTCTTCTAACAATGCACAGACATGGGGGATGTTCACATTTCTGGAGGTTCCCTTAAAAAAATTGCCCATCACTGCTACCTCCCCAGTAACATACATTTACAATAAACTTTTCAACTTCAAACATCACATTATCATCTGTCCTGTGCAGTATTGTGTTATATGATATGAATCAGTCTAGTTCAGTGTTATAGGCAGAGAAATGTTTAATAAGAAAGTCATAATTGCACTCATTTCACCTGCTTGTAAACCATTTTTCTATTGTATTTATTTCTTTGTTATTCAATGAGATATTTTCTTGTTGATGATGTTGTTGTTTTAGTTAGCTTTATAGACATCACCATATTTATACATATTACACAGTAAACAGATTTTAGTCTTGTATATTTAACTATTGTTACGTAGGAGGTACTGTGCGATCAGCTCTGTCTGAGCTTATTCCATCAGGTAAAACATTGTATCTTATTTTAGCACATTTATATACATGCTACATTGCTTTCATCTTGCTAACCTAACCCCTGCTGACCTTATATCAGATTGTATAAAAGTTAATGTTCATGTAAGTAGAATGAAATCATCCTGTTCAGGTATGAAGTATTATAAAGTAGAAATTGTAGTGCTTTGATTGGTCCTGCTGAAAATTTTCCCCTCAGTCACCTACATGGCTAAGTTGAGGTCTAGTAAAAATGCTGAATTTGACGTTTAAGCTTTGAGATATAACGCTGTAGTTTATGGTGATCTGCTTGTTAACTGGCCTTTGGTTTGCCTGACATAATTTTGCAGTGATAATACACAACTCGTATGCTATTGAACAGTTCACCTGAAGTTTTGTGTTTCAAATTGTTTCAGATTGGCTGAGATTATACGCACTAAGTAGTTTTTGCTAATTTTAGGCATCTGTCATTAAAATAAGCATTCACATATGTCTCGTCATGTGTCTTACTGTCTGTTCATGTGTTCAATATGTTTCTCTGTTCATGTTTTTTGTACCCCCGCAAACGAAGTTTGAGAGGGTGTATATTGGAGTCACTCTGTCGGTCGTTGGTCGGTCCGTCTGCATAAAAGTTTGTGGAGAGAACTACTTCCATGTTTTTTAAGCGATTGCAATGAAACTTGAAATATGTTATCACCATCAAGTGTAGATGTGCAAGACAGTTATGTCCCCTTGACCTTAGCCGTATAGTGTACTATTGCAGTATTAGTGTCAAAGCAGCGGCGGGGGTATTAGTCACCTTTGTGACAGCTCTAGATTTCTTCTATTTAAGGCACACAAATCAACTACGATAAAGACATGTATTATTATGCCCCCTTTTGAAGAAAAGGGGGTATATTGCTTTGCACATGTCAGTCCATCCATCTGTCAGTTAGTCCATCCATAACCAAACCTTGTCAGGGCAATAACTAGATAATTGTTGGGCCTAAGCTCCTTAGATTTGGTGTGGAGATTGGTAATCACATGTATATGACCCCTGTTGATTTTGAGGTCAGTATGTCAAATGTCTAGGTCATACTATCCAGTTGGCCTTAAGGGTGCATCCGTGTTCACTTCTTGTTATGTATTCCTCATGACTGTCTGTGATGTATATGTCTTTATGTTCATGGTCTACATACTATTCATGATTGTTTATGTTTGTCAAGTTATCCATTGTTTCTTCAATTTGTGTACATGGACTGTGTGTACCTGTAAATGGACTGTTCATATCTAGACTGTGCATTCATGTTCATGAACTCTTCATATATGTCACGTTGTGGACTGTTATGTCTGTTCATGGACTCTTCTGGTCTGTCTGTTCATGGATTGTGAATTTTCAGTTCATGAACACTCCCATGTCATGTTGTGGACTTTTATTATGTCTGTCTGTTCATGGACTGCGCAGAGTAGTTCATGAACTCTCCATGTCTTCTTGTGAACTATTACTATATCTATTCATGAACTATATATAGATGTCCATGAACTCTCCATGTCTTGTCATGGAATATCATGTCTGACTGTTCATGGTCTGTACATAGCTGTCCATGAACTCTCCATGTCTTGTCGTGGACTATCATGTCTGTCTGTTCATGAACTGTACATAGCTGTCCATGAACTCTCCATGTCGTGTCGTGGACTATCATGTCTGTCTGTTCATGAACTGTACATAGCTGTCCATGAACTCTCCATGTCCTGTCATGGACTATCATGTCTGTCTGTTCATGAACTGTACATGTCTTTCTGTTTATAAACTGTTGATGTCTGTGTTTTCATATAAATGTCCATACATTGTATGTAGATGAAACTTGACCCTTAATAAATTAAGGTATCTCTTTCATCATGAAGTAATTATCGGCTTGACATATGAGGGGTGGATAGTAAAGGATTGTTAAGTTTGGAATAGAGGTTTATGTCATTTGTAAACATAGGCTTTGCTTTTGTTTAGACTGAGTATGGAGCCATGGTGTATTACTGTCATAATAAATTTATAATAATGTGTATTGTTCCCTGTCTGTAGGTACACAGATGATTTGTAGCTAAACAGTTAATATCATGTTGTGTATATAACATTACAATAAACTTAATCATTATTTATTTATAAACAATACTATGTAAATAACATTGATATACACTTAATTCTAAATATCTCATAACTTGTTTAAATAACACATATATGTACCTAACATGCATCTGAATTAGTCCATTTTGAAAAAAAACTCAAGTTTATATAATTTATTTTTGTTAATGTCAAGTTTTCCAGCTATGCAAATGAATTATTAGCAAGATCTATTTTGGTAGATTTGTGGCCTAATACAAAAGTCTGACTTGTTAAATCGGTGGAATGTGTCATAATAATTCTCAGATTGATTCATTTTATTAGCTCGGCTGATATCAAAGAAAAAGTCTAGCTATTGTGATCGCTACGTTGTCAGCGTCTGTGCTAAAACTTTAAGAGGTAGCAACATGAAACTTCATATTTAGATCTATCTTACTGAGGCGGTGAACAGATGAGCGTTGGGGCACCACTTGCGGCACTCTTCTATGACCTCTCATGATCATTTTATCAACATTTAAAGTATTAGTATTCAATTAAAACTTTAAAAAAAATCAATTAGTCAAATAATGTGTTGAATATAGAGAATAATCTGCATGATTTCATAAAGTAAGGATGATTATTGAATTATTTCAGCCACTCCAATGATCAATGATTCAGAACGAGAACAGATGGGAAGTCCAACTTCACAGAATGTTCCAAATGTATTTCCACAACCATTAAAAGATGCTGAAGATAAAGAAATTAGTCAGTTTGATTTGATTCTTACATTTTTTAATATGATAACTTAAAGATTGTCTGCCCTAGTTTTAATATTACTCATTGTAACATAAAGTATGTATGCTTGTGTTTAGAAAAAGATTTTATTTGTTTTTTAAATTGTTTTTGGCGACCATGTCTCTTTATGTGAGAAAGTAGGCAGTTGCTTATGGAGGATGGGAGTCTAGTACTGGTTCTTCCCAGGAATGATGGTTAGATGAACTTTCCGCCTCATATGACTCTGACTGTTGAAAAGGGGCGTAAAACTCAAACAAACAAACAAACAAACAAATACTTGGTTTGTTTATTATTAGGTTGTACTTAAACTTCTGAAGAGTTGATTTATATGAAAGTTTTATTGCTATTCATTAATTAGTGTTCTGATATTCTGTTTATTTGTTATACTACTGTATTTCATCCCTCATTTAAGACTAATTTACTGTCTTTGTTGTATACAGGTGCTTTCCGTGATGCTGGACATTCAGTGGGTAGTCTGCGGAACAGATTTGAAAATATGAGCCCAGAAAATGAATCTCCAGGAAGGTGAGGATTTAAGACACTAAAAGTTACAAGTTAACAATTAACTCATATTACTAAAGGGTCGGAATGACATATGGGTTTGTAATACTGGTATTTACTTCTGGCTCAGTGTGATTTCTCAGCACAGTAGTGAAAGGCACTCAACTCCAAATTAACATCAGATAATTTTTTGGATATATTTTGGGGATTTAGTATCACTCATAAATATTTCATTAAGTTTTCCGGTATGAGGCCAAACATTGATTGAAGGAGTCTTTCCTTGCACATTTCTAACATCGTTAGAATATTCGGTAACGGGTATTAAAAGGATATACTACAAAACTAAAACTTAGTCAAAGTATGTATCTACTGTCTGACATTGTCATCAAGTGATATAGACTTACTCTATGGAGATAGGGTCCACACTTTCCTCTGTTTATGATACTTTCCCTCAAGGTTCACCGTTCATCAGATTAGTTAGGTGTGAGGGTTTATAAAAACATGAGGAAAGGTTACCAATCTCAGGTATTTGCTAAAATATGATTTAACAACCAAAATATGACAAGAATGAGATTTGGTGACTTTCTCAAGATTTATGTCCTTGAACCCATGTAACTAATATCAGTCTAGTTGGTCAATAATCTACCGGGAAGATCTCTGGTAGGTATAACACTTTAAAAAATTTACCAAGAAAACTAACTTTATTCATGTGTCCTAGATCTAATAGATTTGGTTCACAACGGAAGTCCCACGCTGAATTTTCTCCCAGGTAAGGATATGGTTGCCCTCTGTATATATAAATCTATCTAGTATTGTCATATATATATTCACTCAGAATTCTGACCTAAAACACAGAAACGTGTCAGGATTAATAAAAGAATCACAATTTGACTGGCTTAAATAAAGCCATATCTTTTTTCTCTTACTTAGAAATACTGTTTAACTCTTACTGGATGCAAGAGTTATATAAGTATACTTAAGAAATCAATATCTTATCTACTTCCTGTGACTTTCTGAGGTGAAGCATTGAACCTAGTGTATCTATTGTGTATGGCCTATAGAACTGAATTCATCTGTTTTGCATCTTTTTAAATCACTTCATCGATCTTTGATTCTGCGTCAGTTATTGTTCCCTTTGTGATATCTCTACGTATTGATCTGGTTTGGATTGATCTGTGTAAATACTTGATTGATGTATGGATATATTTAATCCCTTAATGTAAAGCATTAGAATGAAATTCTGTCTAAAGACATAGATTGCATATGGTCTGTGGCACAAGAAATTCTTCTAAAAGCATGTTAACTAAGAATTAATTTTAACACTGAATGAGTTGAAACACTATTAGGAAATAATCGACATAAAATCTAAAATTTTGAAGAAATATTGACTTTGTTGAACGACTGATAATTCTGTTTGTGTAAAGTTGATAAATATATATTCTAGTTTACCTTCTGATTGTAGTTATATAAACATTGTAAACATTAAGCATGCCTTTATAAGTGATGAGTTGTTTTCCTGTTTGATAGTTCTATTTTTAGTATCCACCACTTATAATTGCCTTATAAAAGTCCTATCATAAAAATATCATTTTCCTTATATAAACCTATCATAAAAATCATGAAATGAATCATTAAACTATATTTTTAGTACTTTTTTATAACAAAAACAAACTGTGAAATCAATTCTTTAAGAAATAATGATGATATTACATACAATAGCACTGAAATAGTAAATTGTTATAATTTCATTATTTTAGATTTCTATTTACAAAATGTTAAATTTTAGTTCTGAAAAAGATGTTAAGTCCTATAAGCTTCTGAACCCAATGTTTATTAAGTCCTCCATTTCTGCTACTGATTTGACAAGTTTTATTACCATGATAATACGTAATGTTCTATCTTGATTCTAGACACCAACGGAAAAATGCCATAGTAACGAGGTAGGTTTACACAAACACTGAAAAAATATCCCAAAATGTTTTGTCGAAATATAGGCTAGTATACCAACTGAACTGCAAAATATATGGATGTCTATTTATGTCACATAAAAGTCTTTATCTCAAAAAAATATTCTCATCATAGATAAGTAGATCACATTTAATACATACAGTGATAAATGACATTCAAATCTCTTATTTGTTTCCTGTATGTTATTTGTTGTTTTAAGTAGAACAAGTTCCAGTGATGATTCTACAATTATAAGATTTATGAATATATTATGAGTTATGGATAACTAGGGCACTGTTCTATTTATTGTTTTATTTATTGCTCAGATTTTCAAAATGCATTTCAGATCTCAAAACATTTTTTATTTAATACATGTTTTATTTAATACATCGTATTTGCAGTTCAGTTGGTGACTTAAAATTTGCCCATAGTTAATCAGAGATTGTCCGTCACCAGTTTATAGATAGGAATGCTTCAGTTATTTACTAGTTATCAGTGCTTGCCTAGCATTGAATGCTTTAATTTGGATATAATTATGTTAGATTTATAATAGAGTTATTTAAATATTTAGTACAAATTAGTCTCAATTAACTGACTAGTCTAAACTGATGAAAATTCTGACTTACTAGCCTGGTGCTTGTTTATGTGTTCTTTTAATATTTACTGAATTAGAAAATAATCTTATCATGTAAGTGTGGTTGAATCATACGTCCAGCACAAACTGTTTCTTATTTTATGAATACCACTCACATTTTAAGGCACAATCGCCGTCCAAGTGGTCAGTCAAGCGGTATGTCTCTCACTTTGCCCCCTGGATTTGAGATCCCGAGGTAAATTCTCACTACATACAAAACCACTCTATTCTGTTTGCTTCTTTTCTGTATGATATACAAAGTATACAAATCCATAGAATAGCCTGTACCAGTACACACACTTAGTTGTATGTCTTCTCTTCTTAATCTGTTTATTCATCTGTTAACTTGTTGTTTAACGGCCCATTTGACAGCTATGGTCATTTCCGAGCAGCCACAGAGAGAGGGGAGATAATATACAGGAGAACTAGGCATTTATATCCCCACTCTCAAGCTTTACCTGTATAAAATCAAAGGCCTGTAACTACACCTAAGGCCTGTATAGATACACCGCCTCTTGTTATGCAGGCTTGATGTTAAAAAAATGATAGTACATCAAACATTTCTGGTGTAGTAGACAATGTCCATGTAACTCCCTATGCTTCTTATTGATGGAAACTCTAGTTATAAGTCTAACAGAGGGACAGTTTAGATGTTTGTGTCTGTTTTTTCTCTAGCATAATCATTTGAAGAATATATACATGTTCTTTGTACATGTTGTATCTGCATTAAATATGTATCTCTATTTCTCAATCAAAAAGCATTGTTTTTATTAAACTTGTGAAAACTGAGGGATCTACTTTTCTGTTATCCTCAGTCGTGAAATCTTACCCTGCATTTCATTTGTTTAAAGTTTGGGGGGGGGTTCTGAGTTAAGTCTTTACTGTTGTATGTTTCATATTGATTTGATGAACTACCGTCATAGACATTTTATGTTTGTTTTTGGAAATTTGTGGATGAGTTTCTTGATTTGTTGGCCTATATGGCATGTTTTACAAAAAAGTGATATGATTTAGTGATGTACACAGAGGTATACAGTATCTGTAATGTAGTTAATTCCCATTTGAAAGGAATTCATGAAATCATGAATTTTTCTTGAACTATACTATGCATACTTCAGGAATAGTTCATGAAGTAAATGAGAATAACTATTTGGCTGGAAATTATTGTCAGAGGATAGTTGTAATTAAGTGGACTGTGATGACCATTGATATCTTAAACAGGTTGTCAGAACTGATGAAATCAAATAATTTCTATAATGTACAAACAAGGATTATCACAAGAACTTGAATGTGACAGCTTGTCATGATTGTAAAACACTGAAGGATTACTGTACAATACCGCTCTTTTGGTATTTGAAAGAAAATGAATAAATTGGTCTGATGCATTTGAACAAAACAATTATTTGAGGGAATATGGCTATACTTTACGCCTACTTTAAGCGTGGCATGAAAGTGTCAGGAAAATAGGTCATCGTGGAAACATCATATTTCAATATTAATGTTAAAGATAAAAAACTGTCATCTCTTATGATTAATATCAACTTCCTTATAACAATCATGTAGTAGAATGACATTGGTTAATTACCAACATATCACATATCTCTTCCTGTTGTTGCTCATGACTGTATAGTTAACATGTTGACTTCTGAACAATAATGAGCCATGTAGGGTGCTCTATTAATTGGATGATTAGTCAGTCATTCTAGGAGAGGTAGACATAATAGTGAATAATCTGAAATATCTAATTAATAGACTGACAAAGACTTCCTTCTGATCTTATGTTTTTGCCTCCCATAGATTTCTGTATTAATTACCTGTGTACAGAAGTGCCAGTTCAATGTTTACAGATGAAATAGGCATGCTTTGTAAAATTGATGCAAACAGTTTGAAAGTAAATAAACACCTATAAATCAACTATGGCACTAATTGGTTGATTCAGAATGTAAGGTTATAGTGTTTCTTTGAACCCTTAAATTAGACCCGTACAAAAGCCTCACATTGCATTTGAACTTCTGGAATGTTCTAAATAATCATGCTAGATTGATACATGGTTCAGTAGTGAGAAGTAAATGAGAAGTCAGTAGGCATATTATGCTAGGATGCATGAAATTATCTTAATCAATAGCTATTGAATAGAAATATACCTGTTAGCAAGTCTTGTCCGGTCTACAAAAATACTAAATATCTTTTTATAGTCGTACATTATAAAAATGGTAATATTGAAAAGAAGAGGCTACTAGTCATTGACTGGTACCCCTGTCTAAGCCATTTCAATGAAAGACAATATAAATTATAATGTAAGGTAAATCACAGAAACATTATACATAGCTTTTCTGGTTTTAAAATCACGGAAACCTCAACAGGACAAGACTTTTGTCCTAAAGTATACCTTGATTTACGTATTAAATCTAGGGACTTTTTCCACAAACTTACAGTTTTGGAGTCACATGATTCTCCACTCAGGTCTAGAGATAAGTAATTAGTTAGTAAGTTAGTTTGACAGACTGTCTGTTCGTCTGTATGTATTGTTCAGACCCACCTTCCTGGTCGAGTGGTTAAGGTCGCTGACTTCAAATCACTGTAACCTCTCACTGATAGAGGGTTGTGGGTTCAAGCCCAGCTACCGACCATGTCTCTATATGTGAGAAACTAGGCATTAGCTTAAAGAGGATAGGAGACTAGTACTGGTTATTTCCAGGAACGATGGTTAGGTGAACTGTCCGCTTCACATGACTCTGACTGTTGAAAAGGAGCGTTAAACTCAAACATACTTAACTTTAATGTACAGTTTGCACTTAGTATCTAAAATGTAAGTCTTTAATGAATGAACATACTACAATGAAACATACCAGGTATATTTAGCATAGCAGAGTTGGTATACTCAAGGGTCAGGTTTGAGGTCACAGACTCGGATACTTCACTTGAGTGTCATTGATTTCTTAACCTTATACTTCAGCCTCCTTTTTTCTAGTTTTAATGTGAGACATTCAACTTGACCTCTTTATTTGATGGTTTGTCCTGATGTTTGCAACTTCTGTTTGGAAGAGATAGTTATAGCTTACATGCCAAACCCTGAAGTCATGACTTGTTCCTTTCTGATATATGGTAAAACTGTCGGGTATATATATAACAGACTTCTTATTGTCATGAATATAATATATAAGACTTATATATAATATAGACTTATTCATCTGTGAGGGATCAGTTTCCTGTACATGATCAGTCCATGAGACATCCTGAAGTGTTACGTCCTGTAGAGACACTGTCTAAGTCTCAATTATCTATCATTTCCTGGTTTCATAAACAATTTATTGTTCTACATAAAGTGGTTTTTCCATGTGTTCTGTGGACTGGTTCTAAATATGCATTTTCAAGTAATGATCTATAGACTGGTCTGTGTTCTTGTAAAGGTCATTGTTACATGAATGTGTGTTACAGCTTTTGTTTGATTTTCGGAAACATTTTCACATGAGGTTTTGTTTTTCGGGGTAATTAAGATGTAGATTTGTGTTCAGGTTTTCTTCAACTTGTTTTATTCAGAATGGAATAATTGATGTTAGATTAGTGGCAAAAATGTGCTTTCAAGAAATTAACTAGGCTGGAGATAGTTTCATTTGTTTCATCTGATAATATCACATATTTATAAGAACTTGGAAATATGATTGATAATGGATTCTGTACAGATTGGGACTAAGCAAGTATAGTTTAGTTTACTCATTGTTATTCAACAATGAATAGTTCCCCTGATGCTTCTAGACTTTATATAATATAGTATAATTTGTATCTCTGCTTATTAAGGAAGATGAGCTTCAAAAGAAGGTTAGTCCAAATTTGTATCTTACATTTTCTCTACTTTTTTATCATTTCTTTCATATAGCTGTACATGCTTTCTATGTCTTACACAATGAAATGATTCCATGTCTCTATATGTGAGTATTACTCATGTATGACACACTATAACACAAGCTCATTGTTGTCTATATATGATTTCTGTAAACCAGTCCTTCATTGAATGGTCTCACATTTTGAATGTTCTACAAGCCATGGGAATTCTCTTTGAGTAACACTAGCCCAGTCTATTTGTTCATGAATACAATATGTAAATTCGTCTAGTTATAAATGATATCTGGTAAGATAATAAGCCGTATTAAGTAATATGCAACTATTATGTGATTACAAATTGATTTAAAAATGCATGCTTACACTTTATATTCTGTGTAATGTTATGATTCAACTTGTAATTACCTCATTATGAGGAAATAGTGTGTAGCTATTGTATTATTTGTTACTTATAGTTACGTTATATAAATATCATTTAAGGCA
>OZ026843.1:10009320-10116737 GCA_964023205.1 Lutraria lutraria
CAGCCATTTTTAGCCTTCCCATTGGTGGCTGTTGTAGGGAGGTTGCACTGTATTACACAAATGCAGATATAAACAAGGTCGTGGTTAAAAGACTTATTAATACTACTACAATAATATGGTAAACTAATTGTGTAAGATTTGTTTATGTAATTACATAAGTACAGCAAGGGAATATTGACCTTTTTGTCCCAATCCAGGTACATGCTGTATTATTGAAAGCTTTTGCTGTTGTGCTATGCCGATAATTTATAGCTTTATCACATATTATTATGGTAAAACAAAAGCATCAAATGTATGCATACTTTTGATAAAAAAGTCTTAGAAGTATTTAACTGTTACTTTAAATCATACATTATGATTATGACTCAAGTGTGCTTGGTAGCTTTAGGCACCGAAATGGCAATTTGGTTTATAGCTTTTCTTTAAGCCTTTTCATCAAATCAGCTAGCTGTCAATTTTTCAACCTATATACTATTTTACAAGCATTCGTTACCTCAATTTACCTCAATTTCTTTCTGTGAATGTTTTTTTGTAACTTTAGCCTGAATTACTGACTTTAGAAAATTACTTGAAACATATTGTTTATGATTTTATTTATCATTGCAGAAAAAATTCAGATATTGGTCGCTCTGAGAGTATGAAGGGAAGAGGAGATATTGTAAGTCAGCTTCTTAGACCTTGTTTCCATGACAACAAGTGATTTAAAACTAATACTTGGTTCATAAATGTTTCGTTAATTCTCAAACATGAAATATTTTGGCACAGTTCATTTCCTTTTTGTATACACAGTCAAACCTGTGAGATTGGACACCTCAGGATAACGGACACCTATCTACTATAGAAATTGTAGTTTCCCCTGACAAACAATGCTCTTTTAAAGGCTCTAATTATATATCACATACTTTATATGCTCTACTTTATCACACCTGTGAACAAAGGACACTTATTGATTTTCTGCAGACTGTCCTTTGTACACAAGTTTGACTGTATAGGTAATATCTGCATACAAATTGGACACAGGACAGAATTGATGTGCTTCCTTATATCTTAAGTGGACTTTCTAAAGAATTGAAAAAAAAGCACTTAAAAATCTGTACATATTCTTAGTGAGCAGGCCCATGAAGTACCAAGTACACATCCGGTGAATTCTGTCTTCCCAAATACTTCACGTTGAATCAATGCCTAATTAAGTAGCTGTCATATTGTTACTATTATACTTTCTGTTACAGAGAGACAGACCAGCCAAAAGATCAAATAGTGACTTAGCAATGGATGAAAATACCTTGAGAGCACTTACTGATAAAAGTTCTTCCAATTCTAGTCTTAGGTAAGAAAAACTTGACTGATTTATTTACCCATCTTTTGTTCTTTGGCGATAATGAAGTTATTTTCTTAGTAAGTCTTAGAATGCTGCCTTGCGATTGGACGATTTTAAAACACCAGTCAGTGATGTAGATTGTCATCTTAACTCTAGTTTTAAAATTTCAGAATTAAGTAAATCTTTCTGCCATAGATTAATTTATAAACTATTTATCAATTGAGGAACAGTTTACTTGTTTTAATATAGAGGTTAAAGCCGTGTACATTAATATTAAATCCAATCAGTTACTGTGTCAATGTGTAAGCAAACCGGATAATTCACTACAGAAACACAAATGTATGTGATGTTTTAAAGGAAATGGATCCTTAAATATATGATATCATGTAAATGACATCATGTAATATTGGTGTATCTTTAGAACTCTCGAGAGTCCAAATGGATCAATGGATATTTTACCACCAGAGATGCAGTATGATTCAGACTTTGATGTTGAATCTGAGTTACCATCCTTGAAACAAGTTCTCGGTGAAGAGACTGTTCGAAAGCTCAAGCCAAAAGAAAAGAAGAGACAGGATGTAATAAATGGTAAATGTCAAGTTTTTACCAATGTTTGATATTGTTGTACCATCTTTACTATTTTAGATGGATCCACCTCCATGCTCATGTGGTTAATGTCGCTGACTTCAAATCATTGTAACCTCTCACTGATAGAAGGTTGTGGGTTTGAGCCCAGCTATCGACCATGTCTCTTTATGAGAGAAAGTAAGCATTTGCTTACAGAGGATGAGAGTCTAGTACTGGTTCTTCCCAGGAACGATGGTTAGGTGGACTTGTGAATTTTAGGGGAAAACTGCATGATTTTAAAGATTTTTTCTGAGGGGAAGACACCTATTAACGGCCCCTGTTATAGAAGGAAAAAAAGCTCTGCGATGGTAAGGTGAACTGTCTGCCTCATATGACTCTGACTGTTGAAAAGGGGCATAAAACCCAAACATACAAACAATACTGTTTAGACCATCAATCTGAGCTCAGTACATATATAAACCATTATTTTCTATGTTTTAGAATTGTTTTACACTGAGAAGTGCCATGTACGTAACTTGAAGATTATGGATAAATTATTTTATCGACCAATGATGAAGGAGTCTGCCATACCTCAAGAGTTCACAAAAAGCCTTTTTCCTAATCTGGAAACAATGATAGCTCTACATGGTAAGTCGTAATTCTTATTTTTTTTTATATTTTTTTTTTATTACGTGTTAATTGAAATCACTGTCAAATTTGTCTGTAAGACACTGGCACTGTAAGTCTAGGAAGCAGACTACTAAAGTATGATTTTGATATTAGTGTAACATCAATTTAACAAAACGACATATGACACTATTATATCATCAGTGTTAGAAATAAGGAGTATTATATACAAATATACATTATATCTTGTATTTGATTTTTAGGGTCCTTAAATTCTTCTATGAAAAACAGACGTAGAGAAAAATCTGTGATAGCCAGTGTTGGGGATATTTTACTGGAGAGGGTAAGTCAACTGGTCTTGTTAAAGTATCTCATTTTTAATTTTTGCTTACATGTTGAATACAGTATGAGTAAAATTTTAATTGGTCTTCACTTTTGTAGGATCCATAATAGGGAGCTGTTAGTTGCCTTAGAAAGAAATTTATGCACCCGGACTGGCCAGTTGATCAGTGAAACTGACTGTATTTCATAGAATTACTGCTCGATTATGATTTTAAGCTCGTCTGTTTTGAATAAAAGGTCAAGCTATTGTGATCACTGCATTGTTTGCATAGTTGCTGTGCAAAAACTTTAATGTAGCTCATAACGTTAAGTGGAAGCAATGAAACTTCATAGGTAGATAGTTCTGACTGTGGCAGTGAAGAGATGAGTATTGGTTTAAGCAGTGCTCTTGTTTAAAACTCAACCAAATTCAGCAAGTCTTACCTTATTTTTTACTGTGGATGAAAATTTAAATGATATATATTTTCATGTTTTTTACTGATGATGATTATGAGCTTTGACATATATTTTCAGTTTGACGGTGAAGCTGGGGAGAATTTCAGGAACGGCTGTGCCATATTTTGTCGTAATCAGTCTCATACATTAGAAAATCTCAAACTTAAAGTTAGAAAGGATTTAAAACTGGCTCAATTACTTGCTGTAAGTATCTCAAATATTTAATACTGTACTCAAACTAAGATTTATAATAAAAAAAAAACGGAATAATTTTCTCAAAAAAAGGTATAAATATACATCTTTGGATGTTCTTTTCAAAGGCATGCTTGTTCATTTCTTAAGTCATGTCTTTAATAATTTTCTGGCATTCATGTACACAGTTGGGAATGTTATCATAGTGTTCATCTAATGAGTGAAGGGCCAACATGGCCCTCTTGTATTTTTACCATGTTGAACTGGTTGAAGAAATTTTGAGTTACAATGTTTAAATATACATATGGTGATACATATATTTCAGGATGCAGAATATAACCCACTATGTCAGAGGTTGGCATTAAAGGACATCATTCCTAAACAGTTCATGAGGCTCACTAAATACCCACTGTTAATAGAAAATCTACTTAAATATACACAAAGTAAGTGCATGGGTAAAGCTTGGGAATATACATTTTCACAGGAATTATGGCCACTTTTAACTTAGCTCTCAGCAGGTGCTTTCATGACCTCTGGACACATTTCTAGTTTGTTGTTGTTGTTTATGCATTGTGCTTTTTCTATTGTTTGTCAGTTTGACATTTAAGAAATTAGGCAGTTGCTTATGGACGATGGGAGTCTAGTCCTGGTTCTTCCTAGGAAAAAAATCATCATAATATGGTTTTAATTGTTTTAAATATTTATTTTTCTTTCTGTTTCAGCTAGTACAGATGAACACACAAATCTTGAAAGAGCGTTAAAATGCAGCAAACACATTTTAGAATATGTAAATCAAGCAGTAAAAGATTGTGAAAACCATCAACGATTGATAGATTTACAACGTAGAATTGATAAGAAAAATATAGATAATACACCAGACATGGATGAGTTACGGGTAATACATAATGCTAATTGTCTCTTTTAATAGACACTTGAATATGTTGTCATATATTCGAAATATTTCAGAACATTTGATTGTTTACATTTGCTTTAAAATAATTTCTCTTCTTTGACACACTTCTAAACATCATTTTCAGACAGTGTGTGATACTTTTTAATGCCTTTATGTTTATGAAAAATATTAAAGATATTTGTATGTATTTCTTACTGATAACAATTTTATTGTTTTGTAAATGTGTTCATTCTATAAAAAGCATGTATGTTTGGTGTCTTTTTTGAAGATTTTTTTTTCTTTTATAGGATTTTGATTTGTCCCATCACAAATTAGTTCATGATGGTACATTAACGTGGAGTCTTGGTAGGAAACAGATAGAACTTCATGTTGTGTTGTTAGAAAATGCAATGGTTCTTTTACAAAAACAAGACGATAGACTGGTGTTGAAACTTCAGAGTACGCAGCTTGTGGCTGGGAAAGCAGATTCGAATAAGAAACACAGTCCACTTCTGTGGTTAAATAATGTGCTAGCAAGAAATGATGCCACGGATAAGAAAGCATTTTTCGTAGTGAATACTTCAAAATCTGGACCTCAGATATATAAGTTAGTGGCAGGGACTGTGGAAGAACAAAAAACGTATGTGCAGTCGTCTTATGTATTTAGAAAAATGAGATGTTAACATAAAATTTACTGTTATAAAATGTTTGATATCAATACATGTATAGACTAAATTATCCTAAACTGAATTTACCCTCCAATGCCTGATTTTTTCTTACTTTGTTTTACATTATTTAAACTTAACCAGTGTTTTTCTATCTTCATTGGGGAGAGGCCTTAGTCTGTTGATTTTGGAAAGAATTATCACTAATATTGCTGATTTGGGAAATGAAATAGCTGGTTAAGTTGGGATTTTTAGGAAAACTGCATGATTTTAAAGAAATTTTCAATTGGGAAGAGGCCTATAATAGGCCTCTGTTATAGAAGGTGAAAAATCACTGTTAACATATGTCCTCATTATTGCCAGTGTTCAATCGTTTACCTACTGAATTCAATCCCTTCAAGATATTTTGTTCTTGAACTTTTTCTTGTCTTATAGTATGGACATAGTTATTAAATAAAAACTTATCTACTCACCACAAAAAGTGGGTTTGGATGTTATTATCAGTGTGTGTATGTATTCGTAAAACTGAAGAATCAGTCAGTGTGTATTTGTTTATATAGTTGGACCAAGCATATCACACAAGCCTCTGATTTCATGAAGAAGAATGAAATTAACATGAAGAAGAAACCAGTTGTTCAGGAAGAACCCACTGTAAATAATGCTTTAGCACCAGGGTACGTTTTATTTGTCTCATTTTTTTCTGTATTTACAAATTATCTTAGTTATTGTCTTGTCGGTCATAATCATTTGAAATGTTTGTGATGTTTTAACACGTAACAAGAATGTTGATGAACATTATGGCAAATTAGAATATACATATTTATGTGTACAATAACTTTGTCATACTTTGCCGTATTGATAAATGCATACAATTCATGGCAAAATTACTAACGCACAGTCAAACCTGTGAATGAAGTTCACCCTGGGGAAATATACAAAGTGGCCTTTTATTGGCTGGTGACCTTTATATGGGGGTCATTTTGTTCTAAATAATTAATGATTGTTTTTATAATAATGACTTTATTCACAGGGTGGCCTTTATTCGGAGGTGTCCGCTGACACAGGTTTGACTGTATATGCAAATTTATTCAGCAGTGAATTTAATGTTAGTGTGCATATAAAATAATGTTCAACAAGAGGAAACTGCAAATGTCACTGAAAATAAACGTCTCACAGAATAACCCAATGAGTATTGTACTAATTCAAGGTGAACTAACAGCTTAAAACCATGTACAGTCATTGTTAGATGTTGACGGAATTGATAAAGATAATTCATTAGATGGTTTTTGTCAATACCACAACATGAAAGTAATTTAGTGGGTTGTGATTATTAACATTGCCATTGGTTGCATTTAAGGTTGTGCTCATATTTTTCACCAATCAGATGTCTCGGATGTAATAATGATCTGTATATATGAGGGGTGACAATATGCCCGATGTATCCGGAATTTCGGATTTATCTGTCCTGAAAAAGCTATGATTTCTAAAAAAAATGAAAGTTATTTGATGAAATGAAATATCCCCAGAAATGGCAAAGTTATGGTCAATTTAATCTGCTCTGAAGGATTTTCTTTATTACAAACTGAGTTAAATATGGAAATATGGCTATGTATGATTTTCAGGATCTTTAATTTGGCTCTATTGACACCCCTGATATAAATTCTTTTGTGTAAAACCGTGATCACTCGCAGTCACTAACTTTGAATGTACTGAATACTTCATGGTTATATTTACAGCTCAGAGAATGGTGAGTTACAAAACCTGGAATCAGATCCACTTGTTCGTCCGGAGGATGTTACGTATACTAACCCTGTTATCAATACTGAAGTACAAGAGATTACACCTCTCGGTAAGTACACATCTCTGTCTCACCATCCTCTAATCACCATCCAGGTCAGATATCTGCTGTTTTATTGGATATAGTCATAACATCATTTATTGTGATTGATATATGCCTATTATTTTTAAAAAGTCAAATTTGATATAAAATGGATGGGTCTCTGTTTTTATCCAACGTGTAAAATTCTGTCAGGAAATATTTTTTTAAGGCTATGACGTTGACTTATTGCAATCATCATCCCATGTAGTCTTTTAAAGTAGGTTTTATTTCTTACAGAATGCCAAATTTGTATTTCACGTATATATGATATATAATATTTGAATCGATCACATCATACATTGTAACTTGATCACAGCATCACTATACCTTTCACATATAGTATATGATTTTTTCATGATTTGTTGCATCTCCAAATATGTCTGTGATGGGTAAAAACATTTTTTTTCTATCATGTTACTGTTCATGGCTTCAACAGTTTCTTAAATTCTTGTTGATTATTACAATAGATGAGGAATCGAACTGCCCAGGTGAGATAATTTTCTACATCTGGCAAGGATCAATAATTACACAAAAAGTGCAAATCATTCAATTATAAAGTCTGTTGCTTTCTATACATCATAAGCCATTCACATTAATTCTTGGACAGAGCTATGAAAATGGTCACATCATTAATGCTGATAACTCACATATCTATTTAGCTTTTTTGCACTTTATTGTCACAATATCTTTGGATTCTTTGACAAATTCTTCTATTTGTATTATATGGTGTTACCATATATGGATATTTGACTTTATGATTGTGTTCACCAAACAAACACTGTAGTATACACCGACAGAAAAGGTCATTTTCAGGGTTAGAATTGAAAGGTTAGCAGACCACCATTGTGTTGCATGGGAATTATATTCTGTGTTTTCCTTGTTTACTAACTCAATGTGCATACAAACAAAATGTTGTCTACCACTCCTCTGCCCCCCTGCCATAATTACTGATTGGTAAAACAATTTTGATATGAGAAAATGATGCTGCACATATGAGTCAATATAGTGTAGTTAGCTGTACATATGAGTCAATATAGTGTAGTTAGCTGCATATATGAGTTCATACAGGGTAGTAGGCTGCACATATGAGTCAATATAGTGTAGTTAACTGCACATATGAGTCAATATAGTGTAGTTAGCTGTACATATGAGTTCATACAGGGTAGTAGGCTGCACATATGAGTCAATATAGTGTAGTTAACTGCACATATGAGTCAATATAGTGTAGTTAGCTGTACATATGAGTCAATATAGTGTAGTTAGCTGCACATATGAGTTCATACAGGATAGTAGGCTGCACATATGAATCAATATAGTGTAGTTAACTGCACATATGAGTCAATATAGTGTAGTTAGCTGCACATATGGGTCAATGTAGATAGTTAGTTGCACATATGGGTCAATGTAGGATACTAGTAGTTAGAGACTGCTGTACACATGAATCATTGTAGGGTAGTTAGAGACTTCTGTATTGAAATCCATTGCTGTTTGTTATAACAGAAGCGGGCGTTTACAGGAGGGCACACTTTTTGAAATACATGACTTAGAATTACTTTCAAGTTATCATGCTGAGGAAATAGCAATTTTTTGAGCTTTGATATTTTATTCTATTCATTACTTTATAAAGAGTATTCTCAGTTGTTTGTTTTCACACTCTAAGCAGTGTAATAAAATCCTGTTTTCCATCATGTTTGAGATGCAACCATCCCTGGCTTCATCATGTTCTACTTGCCATTTTAGTACTTTCTATGAAGCTGTTTGGTATTGCTTTACTTAATGGGTATAACTCTCACTTCTTTTGTTTGTTCAAAGATATACAGCTATACATTAGGAATGCTATGTAAATAGTTCTAGTCCTTATAGATGTTTCATTTTAGTTAAGCATAAAACGGAATTTAATTAGTAGTTTTAATGTTCTGTCTTTATATAGACAAACTTGTATGACATAGTGTAACATCATCATCATTTATTCTTCTGTTTTAGTTTTTTCAAAAATGACATTTCCATAGTGCTTATGCTGATTGTATTATAAATGGACTACTCAGTAGTTAGAGCATACACAATTCTTCACTTTATGGTCTGTGAAAGAAATTCTTGAACATACTTAACCCAAGCTTTAATACTTTTCTGAGTCTTTCTTTGTAAAGGTCATACTGTGCTTTGAAGTTTGACTTTTTTCAATGCTTCTGAACTGCAATGTGTACACTACGGTAGCGCTATGCACTGACCTGTGTTATTCTGCTCGGGGCATTATGGGTATTTGCAGGAACTACTTACAAAATGGAAATTATAAACAATAACATAGTGTGATGTCACCGTATGGTACACATTGGAGCTAAGCGTACTTCAACATTGAGTTTCATTAAATAATTAGTGTTATTGACGAAAGCACAAGAATAGAAATAGTACAACATATTCATTTTACATAACTAAGCAAATTTTGTTAATAACATTCAACCGTTATGGTTGTTTTGACATTTTTAATCCTTCCGCGGAACTATACTTTTAGCGTATGTATAACTATCTAAATGTAGATAGTAATCAGTTTTATGTATAGAGGTTAGACAAACGTAGTGACGTCACGCTATGTATAGAACGTCTGAACTGTACCCTGCTCCTATTTTGTGTGAATGAAACAATGATCTTTAAAAAGGTGTTGTATATAAGCTTTATACATGAGTCTAAATAAGAATTCTATATCACAATCAACAGTCTGGTATATAGAGTGGGAATAATTGCTTTAACTAATAGCTTTAAGTTTTATATTAACTAATAAAGTTGATAGCTTTACTATATAATATTATGCTGTACAGTTTTTGTTGATGACTTTAATCTGTTCATAATAACCCTGAAGTGACCTTTTGATGTTTTGACTTGATGGTATGTAGTGTTACATTAACTTAATGAGTCATAACTGATGGTACGTATGTTGGCAGGTAGGGTAACATAAAAGTATTGAATGTTGGCACGTAGGGTCATATGACCATAATGAATGTTGGCACATAGGGTCATATGACATGATCATGTGACCATAATGAATCTTGGCACATAGGCTTATATGACCATAATGAATGTTGGCACATAGGGTCATATGACCATAATGAATGTTGGCACATAGGCTCATATGACCATAATGAATCTTGGCACATAGGCTCATATGACCATAATGAATGTTGGCACATAGGGTCATATGACCATAATGAATCTTGGCACATAGGCTCATATGACCATAATGAATGTTGGCACATAGGGTCATATGACCATAATGAATCTTGGCACATAGGCTCATATGACCATAATGAATGTTGGCACATAGGGTCATATGACCATAATGAATGTTGGTATGTAGGCTAACAAGAAAATAATGAATCTTGGCACATAGGGTCATATGACCATAATGAATGTTAGCATGTAGGGTCATATGACATGATCATATGACCATAATGAATATTGGCACATGGTGTAACATGACCGTATTAAATATTGGCATATAGGGTCATATGACAATAATGAATGTCGGCACATAGGGTAACATGAAAGTAATGAGTGTTGGCACGTAGGGTCATATGACCATAATGAATGTTGGCACATGGCGTAACTTGAAAATAATGAATGTTGGCACATAAGGTAACATGAAAGTCATGAGTGTCTGCACATACGGATATATGAACATAATGAATGTTAGTACATAGTGTAACATTATTGATGGTATATAGGGTAGTATTAATGTAATCAGTTACGGTTTACATAGTGTTACTACAACTTTAGGATGGTACGTTATGTTTCATAAACAGCTTGCCAAGATGTAAATTGTTCAACTGTTTAGGAAACTGGACATGTGAATTTGTGCTTGACGCTGATTAGAAGAATGAAATCAGTGTTTTATTGGCTTTTGCACAAAATGAAATTTTATAGTGTAGAACTGAACTTAACAAAATATGTGTTACTGTCTATGAATAGAAAATCTTGAGAACATTAACCATTTGCTCAGTAAACTGGATTGATTGAACGGGGCCTGATGTCTTTTTTGTTGAATATTGTGGTAGAAACAGCAATTTTTGTTTTTCCTGGGTTGCCTAGCAACAGTAGACAATTATTGCTATGCTACTGTTATAACCGAATGATTTGTTAGGTTTTCACTCCATGTTGCCCTGTTTTAACCGTCCTGCATGTAATTGTAAAGCTTGTCACAATGATTACAGAGAAGTTACGACAGAATGATGAAACCTTGGCTGCCGTGCTGGAAGAAAGACAGGGACTTCTGGCTGAATTGTTGAATGTCAAACCTGTGGATGTTGCCATAAAGGTTGATGTGAGTATAGTGTTATATTGTCATTTTATTATAGTCCAGTAAAGTAAACTCACCTAAGTTACTGTGGAATCATTAATTTTCGTTGGGTTCAATTTTCGTGGTTTTTACTAAAATGGCTATTTCGTGGGGACATAAATTCGTGGATTTTGATTTTTGAAAAGATGAGTCAACCCACGAAATTAAATCCCCAATGAAAATTAATGATTCCACAGTATTTCTTCTATCCATGTCTAAGCAGTAAATTAAAAAGAGATTTTCCTTAGTAGGTGATAGAAAATGAGTACTGTGTTTTATTTAGATTACTTATCTATGTCAAGCATTACATTAACAATGCACCTGTACTTTCTACAGTCATGTGAACGAATTCACTTAGTATGCTTTTCTTGTATTGAATTTATTTGTAATTCATGCAGGCCACACAACTATTGTGAATCAGTATTGGTGCCAAAAGGAAGGAACATTTTGTAAGATTTTTTACCAAACCATTTATCAAACAGTCAATGACATTTGCCTGTTACTTTGAAAATACATATTTAGTTTAAATATGAAATTCTCCATATCATCTTAGCTTTATCATGTCGAACTGTGTAATTATTGGATAAATAATCGAATCAATTCAAATTCTATTTCAGGATGTTGTGGAAGGGGGTGATGGAATGCCGCAGGAGTTGATTGCCGCATGTCAACATCAGACATCTGAGATAGTTAATATGATTCGTGAGAATACCCCTCCCGGCACTGCCGCCAACAACGATCGTATGTTTCATATTGTACTTGAAAAATACCTTAAGATTATGGCATGCTCATTAAATGTCTCTAGTACGGGCTTTTTATAATCTTCCTGGTCAAATGGGATATTATTTAAGATGTGTGTACACAAAATGACATAAATAGAAAGTAGTACAATGTAGAATTTACGATGGATTAATGTATTGAGTTGCGTAATAAAAATTCTGCAATTTGTCACAATATATGAAGGTAAAGAAGGTTCTCCCTTTGTGGTATTTGATATTTTACTGTTAGAGTAATGAATGTTTGTACCTAACCCTGGCAAGTTGTCTAAAATGTTTGCCCATGATAATTCTTTGGTGCATGAGATATGTGCATGTTTATGTTGATAAGTTGGTTCATTGAAGTAATAAATTAACTGTCTCAATATAACAACCTGCTGATCTTTCAAGTTCTGATGGATTGGGAACATCTAACTGTACTCTGGAATAAGATTTGGCAAATTTAGTAAATTCATGTAACCATGGTAACAAGAGGCATTTTACAAGACTAATAGTACACTTTTACAAATTAGAAGTAATATTTAGAGAGTATGAAGGGAGTATTAAAATATGGAAATATTATCCTAGAATGGTACTGAAATGTTTACTTTTCTTAAATAGATAAAGTAAGCATTTTTACCATATCTTTGGATACATTTAAAGAGATGAGTGTTACATTTTTGGTAAATAAGACTGTAACATAGGTATCTTATGAATTTCCATATATGGGTTCATTGAACGATATTTTTGTGATTTTTGATTCAATGAACAGTGTTTGTTTTATAATACTGTTAAACTTCAATCTAATATTGTACGTGTTACAGCTGGCGAGGTGGTGGAAACAGTGGATGATTTATCCTTACCTATTCCTATGGAGAGACTTAGAGATATGGCCAATAGAATGAATCAGATATTAACAAATCTACTGGTAAGTACCGGGCATTTTACACCTTCCTGTATTAGGGTCATTCCCACCATTTTGATTTTATTCTTGGAAATAATTAGTTGGTAAAAGTATCTATCCTTGTACAACCTGTCATGTTAAGAGTGCTTAGTGGACCCTGAATTCCCTTAAATTTTGTATGTAAGTTTCTTCACTATTTATAGTACATACATGCCATTGCATCGGTGTTTTAATTCACAATGCCCATTATTTCCATGAACAAGCTAGATATTAAATGATTGTATAAAATCAGTAAGACTTCTTAGATAAAAATCTTTAAGAAAGTTTGAAAAATTGACCCCCAACCCAAAATGTTGTTGTTGTTGGTGAAACCATATTGTTATGAACTAGTTAAGCTTATCGTCTTGTTACCTGCCCTGAAATCGTGAATGTTGTCAGTGGTGAAACTTGTTGCGATAAATATTTGGCTGGGTTGACAATGATTAATAATATTAATGTTAAACCAATGTTTTCGTTAATTGACTGCATTAGAATGAAATAGTCTGCATTTAACCCTTTACTCTGTACTTTTCACATTCTCTTGTTT
Source organism: Lutraria lutraria (assembly GCA_964023205.1). Classification (NCBI taxonomy): domain Eukaryota; kingdom Metazoa; phylum Mollusca; class Bivalvia; order Venerida; family Mactridae; genus Lutraria; species Lutraria lutraria. The sequence goes on from OZ026843.1 coordinate 10,022,810, forward strand.
AAGAAAACTGATGACATACTTTATATCATCTGTCTTATTTAGAAATACAATCAAATCTGTAAACAAAGGCCACCCTTGGGAAGGACAAAATGTGACCTTTATTGATGGGTGGCCTTTATTCGGAGGTCATTATGCTCTAAATTATCAATGATGGTTTGTAAAATAATGGCCTTATTCACAGAATGGCCTTAATTCAGAGGTGACCACCAGCACAGGTTTGACTGTATGCTGAAAATAGTAAATTGCTCCTCAGAGTCTCATTTTACTGATTTAGAAATTCAAATTGTTTTACTTTAGATATTTTATGGACACTTTATTCTGATTAAGTTAACCTCTGATACGCTCTAGCTTCAATTCCTAATGAAACAAACAATTCAAAATAATCTTGACTAAAAAGAAATTAATCTGAACCAATGTAGGAAATATGATGTATAATATTACAGGGTAAAGGGTTAAGTTTGCATGGCTAGCTTTCTGAACAGACATTTGTTTATGAAAGAGACAGTAGCCATGTTTCATATGCCCAGCTTCCAGTAAACTGTATTTGTCTCATTTGTCACTTATTGTAGTATTCTTGTATCAAGAATCATCTTTGTTACATCATACATTTTCACTGGTCTACACAAACAACTTACTTTCTGAAATGTACTGAACAAATTTGGACTATTTCTCCAGGCTTTTACCATGTTTGATAGTCACATAGACATCTGTAGCTGTTAAACTAGAGTCATAGTCTGAACTTAGTGCACTAATGAATAATTAATGATAAAAAGAATAGGTTTTGGGAGTGACAGTCCTAAACTGTTTAATTAATTTTATTCTAGCTTAGTTTGTTTGGTCTATTGGGACACTTACCCAGATCTTTTCCTGTAGTTGATTACTGGTACCTGTATACTAGTATACTTTTATTTTATTACTTTTCCTCATTATAAATGTTTTAGAGTTTATGAATTATTTTTTTAGGACTGTTCTAGTGATTATTTTATACTATATATGTACTACAATAGTCCGACTGTGATTTTACATATTCAAGGTTTAGTGCCAAACTGCTCCAGCCAAGTTCTAATAGTAGAATGGTTATAATAGTCTGGCTCTGAATACCTGATATGTTATCCACTGAATTCTTAAACTCTTTAAGTTGACATTATTTTAATGTAAAGGACTAAGAGAAAGTAGACACTTTATCATTCACATTATAAATATATGGGATGGTATTTTCATCATTCTTATTCAGATATTGTACATGGTCTTAGAATTGTATTTGTGTCTGCATATGCTGTAATCTGTGTTTTGTTTATTAGGCTCAAACCAGGGCTACTGGCGTCTCCACACCTATGTCACAGGTCAGGGCACTGCTAGGCGACACACCCGTCAGTTGCACTTATGTCAGAATAAGGGCTTACATAGAAAAATCCATGTTTTTTTTACTTAAAAACTGTTTTCTGTATACTTTGTTTGAACCTGGTGTTACTTAATATTGCACTTGCTATAATTGCAGAAATATTTATTTGGTCTATTTTTACATGGATTTTTCATTCATAAGCCTTTATTTATGGGATACTGTACAAATAGGGCATTTTTATTGTCACAACACTTCTAAACTACTGACTTAGCTTTAATGCACCACTATAATTTTTTTTTTAATTCTCTGATGAAATATTATCTCCCATACTTCAGATTAAAACTCCTGTGTATCACATATAAATTATATACTCAAACTGTGAATTAACTGAAGCTCAGACAATTAAAGAGAAGTGTTTTGATGATATGATTTTTCTACGGTACAGCTGACATATGGGTGGTATTGCCGGATATCTTGTTAATCAATTAACTTCGGCTCTGCCTTGTCTTAACAAATTTCACACTGTTTTTTCTTCAAGGCATTGGGACAAAGCTCTATGCTAGCTGCTTTTATAAAATCATTATTTCTTAAACCGTTGTCTTATATATACAGCAGGTGAACTTTTTCTTCATTGAATGTAGACAAAAAAATTATCTTATGACATTTTATCCTCATACTTTTTGAAGTTGGATTTCTGGTTTCCTTTATAATGTATGCCTGCTGATGTCAACCTCATTCTTCTTTTTGATTGGTTGTTAGTCAGTCATGTGACATGCAGATACTGTCAGATTCTCATATAATTTGTAAATTCTAAATTTCATATTTAAACTGTTGAAATTAGCTGCTAAGAAATGCATATCAATTACTAAATTAACATAATTGTGTTTGTCCGAATGTTTAGTTGACAAAGCAGTGTTTTGTTTTAACTGCCAGCATTGTTTAGAATAAATCCAAGATGGCTGCTATTTATTATTGTATTCAAGGATACATTGTTGTACTAATACAAAGCCCCTTTCAGTATTAGCTTATAGTGATGGTTTTACCCCATGTATTGACCAGGATATGTTAGCTTTACTTATACATGCACTATATTTATGTCATGAGTGTTTTATTTCACCTAAACTTATTATTTTAATTATCTAAAAGATATGACAATATAAAATGCACTATTTTAGTCCAGTAAACAGTTGTAAGAAAGAACACTAATCTTATTAACTTTATTGTTTCTGAAACAGAATTAAATCTTTTTAATCCAAGGACGAAGTATAGTTTGATTCATTTGTTAGTGTAACCTCTCACTGATAGAGGGTCGTGTTTTTGAGCCTAGCTACCGACCATGTCTCTTTGTGAGAAAGTAGGCAGTTGCATACAGAGGATGGGAGTCTAGTACTGGTTCTTCCCAGGAACAATAATTAGGTGAACTGTCCGCCTCAAATGACTGTTGGAAAGAGTCGTAAAACTCAAATAAACAAACAAATCCTTCATTAGATTTCATTATTTGTTATCTTCAACATTATTGTTTGTTCATAATTTTCAAAGATTTTTGTCTTATTAGTAAACTTTCTAAAGTGTTTTTGCATTAAGAGTTATGAATCAATGGGTGTGTCTATTATGGAAGGGAGGGGCCAATGTGGCTGTGTGGTTATTTACCTCTGACTAGTAATCGCTAGCTACTTACCGCTAAGAGTTCAATTCCCTCCTGAGACCAGAAAAGTTCACATGTGAGGAAGGTGTCTGGCAAGTTGATGGAAGGTCGGAGGTTCTATCCAGGTGTATCCCTGGGGTGTTCCTCCTCCGTTACAGCTAGAACGACCCTCAAATTATCGTAGCTGTTTCATGGTACCATGAGAAGAAAATAGTACAGAGGGAATAACTTAACCATAGGAATATTATATATTATTATACTATATGCTTTATGTAATAAATGGAGATATTATATCAGCTATAGTTATGTATAGTGTCTAGGTTTATACGCTTTCCAATCCTGATATTGAACTCCCTATTTAAGTTGGCTCACCAGCCAGTCTGCAGACTGCTGCTTTATGATCCTCTATAGGTGCTCCTCTTGCTTATTTTATTCTAAGGATGCTGGTATACTGCACATAAATAAATGAATTATATGCATGGATAGCCTGTTCGTCTGTTAGCGGTATGCTTTGAGGCTTTGTTTGGAAAATATCTTAACTGATCAGAATTATTTAGTTAATGACAATGCTCGTTTGATACAATATTCTATTCATATTAGAAAGCTAATTGATTGTTAATATGAATATAATATTTTTAGTTGATCTGTTATTTAGTAAACAATTAATGACATTTAAATTTGTGATGAGGTAGAAATGTTACTTCATTTATCAGCTTCATTCTTGTTTTATTTTCTTAAAGTCCATTGACAGACAAACAGAATTTTGTTAAATTTTAACCAAACTTCTGAATAGCTTTGGTTAAAAGTTGTTATATGTTTTTAACCATCTGTCTTCACTATGGTTTTGGGGCTGATAAAGAATTGGAATTAATACGGATTTGTGACTAAAATGGCTGTGGGACTAAAACTTGATTTCAGTTTTAGAAGTTTGGTTTTTTAAATGCATTGCAAGGTAGAGTTCAATCTTTGGTTTCAGATTAGTTTGTTAATGTAGACATGATGCCTGATGAAATGCCGATGATATTTTTTTTCTGTGCAGTCTTTAGTTTACTGTATTTTTTATCTTTATTTAGGCTGTTTATACAATTTTAGTCAATTCCATGTTGTTGAATAAAATCCTTGTTATTTATAGAAGCCACTTGTAGGATCATTACTAATTTGGCGTTATTTAAGCATCCTTGTTAATTTCAAACTATTTATGAATCATCGTTAATTGGATACTATTTATAGAATCATTGTTAATTACATGCTGTTTCTAGAATCCTAGTAACTCCGTGGCTATTATTGCATCCTTGATTATTTCATTTGATAGATTTACAATTCAAGCTTTTTGTTGAAATAATTGTTTTGATAAGGCAAACTCATTTCCTATGTTGTCCCAAAATGAAGCAGATTTAATCAATTGTAAGGTTCTTTACTATTGTTATGGCTTTATTGACTCTGTCATAATTCCTACCGCGAATTATCGTTAAGTTAATTTTTTTTCTTAATAGAAATTTCTAGTCGTCCTTGAATCGCTTAGTATAAGAATTGGTCTATCCCCCTGATGTGTGCAATGTCTCAATCTAATAAATCCACAATTTCTTCTGTGCGCTATATCTACATTTCTCCAGGGTTCCCACCAAACTTACACTGAATTAAAGGCAACATTACCCCAGCACATCTTGTCCGGGTTTTGTGATCCAATCATTTTGGGTGGAAATAATTATGGCCCTTTATTTTTTTCGTGTGATAAAGAGAAATACTTTTCTGTGCGCAACCCCTCTTACATTTCTTAATGGATAAGCATCTTGGGAATGTAAAGATCATTTTTTGACAATTTCTGTCTCCCAATTACCTATAATTTTAGTAATAGAGAATATTAGGCATTTCCAACCCACAGTTTAGTTTTAGAACTAGTTATTAGTTAGTTCCACGATATACAGTGAATCTTGGGCGAACTTACTTGCAGAAAACAAGATGAGGGCAGCTTCTGAGGAGACATTCGAATGAGTGAAAAATTATTGTTTGAAGTTCTGTATGTTTTACATTGTGTTATGTTCAATTATATGTTATAAATTGATTCTTTTGCCAATTTTTACTATTAAGTTCCAAAGTTCTTTTTAAACACATGGCATGGCCTATTTGCATTTTGAATTCCAGAGAAAAAACAATTTAAAGCCAAAATTGTTAATTTTATCAAAATGTTGTGACAGCTTGGTAATAGCTTCTTATTTTTACTCATATTACTTTTAATTACCGGTATGTATTTAGCAACTTTTTTGGGAAATGAGAAATTGTGATGTATTAATGTATTGATGGTGTATTGTTGTATTTCTACTGCAGTACCATTGATTTAAGTAATTGAAAATTATTACTTGTAAGAAATAAATAAAAAATACTTGTTTTACCTTGCTGTGGATGTTTTTAAATATATGTCAGTCTCCTAATGCATATTTTGTTTACAATGCAGATCAAAATTTCTATTGTTTATTATTTCATTTGGCTTGCTATATAAGTAAGTCATGTAGTACATGCCTTTCTTGTTTTGCTAATGAATTTCCAATATGTGTTACAGGCAGCAGTTAACAGTAGAGACGAGGAGAGAGATAGACTACGCAAGGAATTAAAGTTTGCACAGGAAGAATTGAACCGTCTAAGGAGAATCAAACAGAAACAAATGGAAGCAGAGAAAGACAAAGAAGGTGGTGAGACGGAAGAAAAACCTGAGTTAGAAAGGCCCATTAGTATAGTCTCTGAAACTTCAACTGTATCTGAATCAGAAGGAGATGATATTAAAGATGACAGTGAACTTACTGATGAACATGAAACTGGTAATAATTTTGTGTGCACTAAAACACTTCATCAAAAGATAAATGGTAGTTAAATACCATGCAAATTAGCTGTGCAAATTTAATTCCAAAGTCTTTAAATCATTGCAATCCATGACTGCTTAAATGTTTGAGATGTAAACTACTGAGGTATTTTATTTCTAATAGTTCAGTAGCTGTCTGCTTTATTGAGCTCTACTAAAGTATTTACATGGAAGCTTAACATGTATGTTTAGTTATTGTATGTTTCCAATCTTTGTTTGCGTCCATTTTATTTTCCTCTTTCTCTGTTTCAGTTGTGAATGAGGATAACATGCCTGGTATTCCAATTGAACCTGACCTTATAAGTGAATGTGAGAACTTAAATGAGGTATCTCCTGTAACCATGGACACCTTAGTTGATTTAGAACCACCTATTGATCTAGCAGAAACTTCTGGTACTGATGTTGATGAAAGCTGTACATATGATGAAGCTGAAGTGGAAGCAGTTGAAGAAGAATTACATGAAGTAGAACCTGCAGATGAGGATCAGATGGAAGACATAGAACCACCTACTGTAGAGATAATTGGACCAGACAGTACAGATGATAGTGATAATGAAGATAATGACGAGGAAGGTAATGATGACAATAATAATTTGAATATGGAAAGCAATGAAAACGATTCACTTGACAATAATTCTAGTGCTGAAGATGGAGGTGAAACAAATGCCGGTGACAATTTAGACAAAAATAACATTGATGAACAAGATAATTGTAATAAAACAGCAGCTGATGGCCAAACGGAGGATGTAATGGACAGGTTTAAAGTTGATGATTCTGTAAGTGATAGTGACACAAATAGTGATAAGAAAGAAAATGGTGAAACTTTTCATGATGCTCTTGACAGTAATAAAATTGCAAATGAAAATTTAGAAAGTACCGAGTTAACAGAAGATCCTGGTGGACAAGCAAGTGATTCAGATAGCAAAACCATTGGAACTGATAATGAAAATGAAACTGATAGTGACACTAAACCTGCTGACGATAACAAGGAAAAGTCAAATAATAATATAGAGTTAGATAAAGATTTAGATATGGTGAAAGAACATGTTAATATTGGTGAGCATGTTAATGAAATACAAGTAGATGAGACTGTTACTGGGTTAGGGGATTCATCGACTGACCAGGTGTGAATAGTAAAAGATATAGAGATGTTTATCAAATCACAAGTTCTGTCCTATGTAGCCATGAAATACATATCCCTGAATGTACATATTGGTATATAACAATCCTGTCCCGAGACAACAGAATGTATCTGTAAAAAATCGAACCAGTAAGAAATGTATAACCATAAAGTGGTCTATAATAAAATAGTTAGCGTTTAGAAGTATATTATAGTGTTGGATGTTTATTGTTAGTTTCTTATCTCAGTGAATGTTTATTTCAAGTGTACTTGTTAAATATGCAAAGATTATTGAAATACCTAACAATTTTAACCGAAGGATATTTGTAGAGAAATGTTTTAAATGTGAGATAGAGTGTGATCATAGTATTACAAGATTAGATAAGAACCACAGAGGTGAGGCCTCTGAAGATAAAACTTACAACACGAAAGATTAATCAAATTATGAGAGCGTACTTATATCTAGATGCAGAGACTTATGATATAGATTATATTCTTAGTCTAATAGTGACATTCTTAGTTTTATCAAATTAAATAAATGCATAATAAGATCTTATTTTCAAATATATAGATATTTTATTAATATCCAGTTGTCAGTACTTAGATGATGTTTATTGTGTATATGCGGCCGTGTATTTTAGGCTCAGTCTGCTATTTATCCATCTTAGACATGAATTTATGAAAAACTTATTTATGAATCTTTAGGTTTAGAATTGATATGTTGCCATTATAAACTTACTGTTAATGGCTAAAATTGTACATTTCTGTTGGTGGACTTTTTTATTAGAATCTACAAATTTCTAAGTATTACATATTAAAAATGTGTATAAATATTGCAGGAAATAAAAATTCATAATTTGATACTTTTTCTGAAAGTTTTAAAAAGTGTTGAACATAGGGTTTCGTTTGTCTGACAATCTGGATATATTTTATTGGATGTCGGTTTTTGATTGTATTCGCAAAGATAAGCTACAAGTGCTTGGGACAAAGAAGTATAATATTTGGAGCAAACTTGTATTTATAAATCATACAAGGGTGATGGCTAACATACAGTTTCGCTGTCTTAGTTTTTTTTTTGTAAAGTTTTATGAATGTAAATTATAATTGTTAAATTTTATATATTATCAACTGTACATGGATATTTCTTTTTTCTGTATATAATCTGTATTGTATGTAGATAGATGTTGGCAAATGTTAGTTGATATATATTTCATTGTTGCAATGGTTTGTGATGAAAATAAATCTTGTTTTATTTATTCCATGTGGACTTTAGATATTTTTTATAATTATTCTGACGCAATATATTGACTTTGGTTGAGCCATGTCATACTTTATAGATATATGCTTAACTGCATGATTTTTGTGTAGTTACCATAAAAATTGAAATAGCTGTGAAAACTTTGAATCGTGTGTAATAAGGTCCATATGTTATAAAAAAGATGTATTGTTTTCATTGTCAAACCACGGCATGTTTCATGTTATCCCACATTTTAACTGGGGACTAGATTTCATAGTGCTTTATGTGACATATTCGAATATTATGTTAATCTGTGATTGTGTTCAAATAATACATATAGAGAGTTTGTCACATTACTGCGCTCACTATTTCTTTAACAGAAATAAATAAAGATGTAGTTCTGTGTCAAACCCTCCATACATTATGTACTACTAATATTTAAAAAATTGACATAGCGGTGAATATGCTTTGAGGGGAAAAAGGTTAAATCTGTCGATTCAGATATTCAGAACTTTTGATATGTATTTATATTGATGTTACTAGGATGGATATTAATTCAATTTGAAATTTATAAATAACGGACTTTTTCTACTTACTGTAGTAGGAAATTCTTATAATTCTAATTATAGGGTTGATGTATTTATATTTCTGAAAGCATCTTGACCAGCTGGCTAAGAATTATGCGGAAACTGTTCTATAGCTTGAAATATTTAAATTCATTGTTATTGAATATCTGTACCAAATATAAGTAGCCACACTCAGAGTTGAACTTGTCTCTCATTTCTGATAAATGGAAAATTAGATGCTATCAGGTTATGTATTCAATTGAGGAAATTATGTTTCGGTATTTTTGAATGTTTTTGTAACGCCCTTGTAATGTTAACTGAGTTAACTCTAAATCAACTCACTATTTTACCAGCCTCTCTTGTATGATGTTACAGTAGATTTGTTTTAAACGTAGCAAGGATAACCCAATTAACAGCAATATATTCAGATGGAAAGGCCAGTAAAATTAAAGGAAAAAGATCTTAGCTGAAGTTTAAGATGATTGTTTGTTGTTGAATTGTAGATTTTAAATGCCAAATTATATTTATTAAACACCAACTTTCTACTTCTCACATTTTTATAGCAAGTTGAAATTGGAAATGTTTTAAAAGACTTATCTGTGTAAGGAAATGGTATGCAAAGAGAAGATTCATCGTCCATCTCAAATACAGTTCCGTTCTGTTCTATTCCGATATTTCGACTTGTTATCACTATCTCTGTGCTACTTAGTTCTCCGTGAATGTGTTAAATCAGACGTCAAGACTTTCTATTGTTAATCAAGATAATATTAAATTAAATGTGAACTGTTTCTCTCAAAGTACAAAGATGATATGTCAATGAAAATTTCACCGTTTACATTTGGCTTTGTTTACCCGGTTAAATTTATTCCAATATATTTACATTGTTAATATCCTCTGTCACTGAAAATTTAGCGTTTAAATAGGATGCGTTTTTTAAGTGCGAACAGTATCTTAATATGTCATGGGTTCATATCTATAAATTCTAGTTTCGATGTGTATTCTTATCTCAGTGTTTGTATGTGAACAAAGACTTCCTATTGATACAATGGTAAATTTTAAGAAGTGTGTACCATTTTCCAAAATTCTTTTTTCTAAATGATGCTAACTTGAAATAAAACCTGTAAAATCCTATGCGCTCTGATAGAAGTGAGCAAACATTGAAATACTGACCCCTATACTATCAGTGTCAGAAATTATCCCGTTAATATTGATATCATATTCAATTCCTTACATCTACCTGTCTTAGGTCATATTAAAAACATTCTTTATTTGTTGTCTTCACAGTCATGTTAGTCAAGTTGGGGGTTTATTAGCAATTTTTGTTCTAGGAAAAAAACAATGATATACAAGTATGTGCTGACTTCAGAAAAAATGGTCTCTTTTGGTCTTCGATCTCTGTAAACATTTCAGATTGCTGAATTTTCGGGGTTGCTTCTAAGACAACAAACAAATATATTTTAGTGTGGCCTTACAGTAATTGTTAATGTTTCACCGTATTCTGCATTCATGTTCATGTAGTTATTAATGTAATATTATAGATATTTAACATTTTATTGTTTTCATCATGATGATGATAACTTCATCTTATATTTACTGATGCTATGTCGATTTTTCTATATTAATTATCATGCAAGAATCCCTCTGATTATTGCTTGAATAAAATGAAGAATAAATAATACAACGCACAATGCTTGGTTTGTTACATTTTCCAGACACTCAGTATACACTGTTATTGTGTATACGATATACTGGTGTTGAATCCTGTTTAAACCCGTCTCCGTGGTAGAGTATTTATGGTCGCTGACTTCAAATCACCGTAACCTCTCACTGATATAGGGTCTTGGGTTTGAGCCCAGCTACCAACCATGTCTCTTTATGTGAAAAAGGATGCCGTTGCTTAAGAAGGATGGGAGTCTAGTACTGGTTCTTCTCAGGAACGATGGTTAGATGAACTGCCCCCTCATATGACTTTTCAAAAAGGGACGTAAACTGGAAGAAGGAATCCTATGTATGAGGATAATGTAATGTACCGGTATATGACTTACACTCAACCTGAAAAACTTCCCAGTCAAATACGAGTTATCAGATAAATGAATGAGGCGGAGACCATTCAACATTCTCACCAATTTCATCACGATTCCGTTTTTCAAAGCAATGACAAAGAAATAAATTCATTAACTATACAAGTACAATAATAACTGGACCAGTATTACTTTGATCTTTACTGCGTTTATCTCCCTTCTCACAATATTTTCAGTTTCTCTTAAACAGTTAAGAGAATGACCTATCAAAATGTTGTCACATTTAAACGCTAAAATTACATCAAACTGTACATTTAATTTACTATGAACCCATTTCACACATTTTTATTTTTATCATACAAGTTGTGATAACTTCTCCTTAAAAAGAAACATCTTCCATCTATACTGTGAACTTGTGAAGACACTTGACACAGTCACACTTAAAACGCTTCTTCCTTAACATACAGAGGCTACTCTGAAGCACTGTCTAGCAGATTCCATGGGAATGCCTGAAATAATGTGTTGATCATCACAGTGTTTCAACATGTGGCTGATGTGCACTGGTACTTTACAACATGTAGTCAAACCTGTGAACAATGGCAACCCCTGGGAAAGAAACTGTAGCCTTAATTGACAGATGGTCCATATTCGGAGACCAGTCTGTTCTAAATGATTACAAATTAATGACATAATGGCTTTTATTCACAGAGTGACCTTAATGCAGAGGTGGCCGCTAATACGTGTTTGACTGTATATCAGAGAGATAGGCATGTAACTGCTGGGTGTATTCTGCATGAAATACAAGGGTAAGAGTAGTATAATTCTGTTCTGCAACTACAGTCATGTACCTACAAATGTGGTGTAGATTGGAGTTCTGTGAAGGAGAGGATACAGAACAACCTCACCAGAGCGACCCTCTTCAACAAAAACATGATTTTACCCACTACACGATTTAACTCTTAATATAACCTCTCTAGAGCCGAAATCTCTCAATTACAATATAATTTTGCCACTCCCAAAAGGTGTCGCTTCGGAGGATTTTCATTATGGTATAAATGTAAGGACATTACAACGAATTGCCAATATATCATAATGTGACACTCAACACAATATAAAATAAATAACAAAGATTATAATGACACTTGGTCACAGTTTTCTTTCACGTGTACACAATGAGGGTAATGGTATGACGGGACTTGTAAAAGAAGTTCGTAGTCACCTATGATAACTTATAAACAAAACAAGACATGTGACAGCATCATTCTTTCACTGTATCAAGTATTGATATATTACAGTATGGTATGTAAAATTAATGTCAGCACAATATAAAAGAAAATAACGAAACTGTTTACATTCAAGCAGGTGTACCTATCGCTGTGCGGGACACACTACAACAACTTACGACGTCAACGTCTTTTAGAAACGTGACGCTAAAATGTTCAATACAGTCACATCTATTTAAAATGCTGCAGAATGCTCGAAAAGATGCCCAAATTAAAAGAATGGAACTGATGTCTAAACACTACGAACCTGATAGTCATGGACATAATTTATAACTTGAAACATTTTTTTTAATTCAGACTTAAAAGACACAAACAATAGGTAGTCAATGCTGCAGAATGCGTCTCCGACAATCTACGGTGACTGAAAGATGGCCCCTTAGAAAGATACCTACGCATTAAATTACAGGGCAATTTTAATCTATCGAAAAACATGTTTTTTATGGTAGACTTAACAGAAACAAACAATATGAAGCCATGCTTATATATTGGAAGAAATATGTAAATTTGATACCTTACAGTTAAGTGTTCGGAATATTTAAGTACATTAGACGCAGCTTCTCACTAAAATGGAAAATTTTACTTTCTATTTAAATAATATTCTTAAAAAATGAATAACATCACAATTAGAAATAAAATACCCAATATAGTGTGTAGGGTTCGTGGCTTTAATATCTAAGGGAAGCAACTCGAACTAACTTTTGAATCCAAATTAAATTTTCCCACGGTCCTCAGACTCATCTTTACATAATATTGTTTTTGTGTTTATAACCAGCTAAATAAATGTTTGACTTTTAGGTAGAGATATTAGTAGGGATGTTAAATTAATGATTTGAGGCAGAAAAATAGGAACATAAAGTCAGAATCACATTTTGTGGTTTTTAATAAGGGAGATAATTTGAACGTAGTGGTATGGTAATTTGGTGCAAAAATTCTCCGTAATCTAAAAATAGTTTCTTCAATATTTCTTAGATTATTTGTCTTAGGATGATATTAATTTCATATTTATATAGGGTTATCTTTAAACATGCTATATAAACAGAAAAAATATCAAGTTTCAGTATTTGGATTTTAACAATATTATCATAATTTCATTTTCTATTGAGAAAATTGAGTTGGAGTTGTTTCCCTTAGATATAAAGGTAACAAGGGAATATGAACAAGAATGACCTTTGGTGTAGATCATACTGTACGTTTGCAACTTACGTGGAAAATCATTTGATAACTGAAAACTCAAAATGAATAAATCAGGGAAAAAACAAAACCTTCATATTAAAATATGTTAGGCTATATAGCACAACGGATTATGCTGCAGAATGCGTCTGCGTTGAAAAGATGTCCCAGACCCTTAGGTAGGTGCCTCCACATTATCATGAGACAAGCTACGCCCCTGACGTGTTTATCATGTCACGTTTATCTATGTATTTATTTAGGTTAAACGTACGTTTTCTGTTGTATACGACGTTATAATACTGTACCACACGTCTTTGGTTCACTTAACTAGTTTTCCATATTTTAACCAGTACTATCTTACCCTTCTACTAGGAACCGACAACTTCTCCACACCCGGAGGAAGTTCGACATCAATATCATATTTTCATGGAAGGGTGTGGCCTGCCACGGCCCGGGGAATCGAACTCTGATCGCCGGGCTATAAACCCAGCGTACTTACCACTGAACCACGCCGCGGCCTATAACATCATACACCATGCTTGTAGGCATGTTACCGTAATATGCCATGAATACTTAACTAGGACAATCATATTGACCTTCTGATCGAGTTTCTGTACGACTCTATGCCTAAAATTTTCTCTTATCAGTTTTTGAAACTAAATTAATTTTATCTTGAACAAACATAGACAAATAATTCTACACAATGGCGACAGTTAGTCATCTCGTATTGTCAGCGATCATAGGTAAAGTAAATGATACATTATTTATGATATAACGTGTTACTGTTCTCTATCAGTAAATCAAGTACCGTATATTTTTACACGTAATTATTACTTTATATTGCTCATAACACAGGCAAGCTTTAACTAGGTTTTAACCAGTTAAGAATACTTCAGTTCTATTTCCATTAGCCTCTATAAGTAGTTATTGCTGATATATATTGGCACAGTGTGTATTAAACATGAACAAAAAGGATTCTTTCTTGAGGTATAGGGGTCGCAGTCGTGGTCGCTGGACTTGTAACTCGGCTATCCCTTTATTGGAAAATTGGCAAAATATGTCGATTTCCATCCATATATGGAGAAGTTACTGTATGATACCAGCTCCTTGTGGAATTTTAAGTTCATGTAGTTGAGTGAACCGACAGCCCTATATAACGAGATGGCGTTGAATTAACTGAAACAGACTAAAAAACATAATAGCATGATGCTGCATACTGCTGACACACAGAAATCAGCGTATCAGCGTATAAGACATACGTTGATGCAATATATTCATGTTTTAACATTTTTTTAAACATTTCTGTACCTTTACAAAACCTAAATCTTACAAAATCTTGATACAAAAAACAAATCATATACAACAGTACTTTGAAGTGTTGTTGTATGTTTACAATAATGTTGTTATGTCAACAACCAACAGTGAACTTTAGTAAGTGATTGATATAACAGTGTATACTTTTCAATCTAAAAGCTTCTTGAATGATTATCATCCTGATGTTCTCATAGGATATATCTTAATATCCTATAATGTATTAATGTCAATTTGATGTTCTAACATACTAGACAAAGCTAGGGTGCGGAGCGTGTCACATTGCTTTAATGGAGGAGGTGGGGTGCTTTAACAATGTCATTGTAAAACTTAGACCTGTTTTAAAGTCATACTTAAGTTGACTTGGGACATTAATAATTTGTGGAGTAGGAGGATTTGTGATAACCAACCATGCATGTTGTATAAGTGAATATAATGAACTTCATTAAAGAGTCCATCTTAATCAATACTGTACGTCAGTGTTGTACTTGAAAGAGCTACATCCTCATCTCTAGAGAATTCATCCAATACTTCAATAATGACTTCTGATCATCAAAGGCCAATTGTTCCATCTCACTTAACGGTTAAGTTCATGAGCGTGTATGTTTGCTTTTCTGGTTGAATACACTGTTTGAATTTTATATAAATACGACTTCAAGACTTACTTCAACGCATGAACTAACTTAGGTAATCGATGCTTCCGTCTTATGTTTTACAGTAAAAAACAGATGTCAAACAAACTAGGAAATTATTGGTCTATCTTTTTACCAACCTGGGATTTGTTTTCTTTCAAGACGATTAAATGCCTATATTGTTAATAGGACGACTGTGCTTCCATTACATTGTCATGACTGTAACCCCTCTTCCATAAAACCGAAAGACTTCTCAATATGAATTGGGATGGAGGGATTTAGTTCTTGTTTTATTTTATAGACATTACACAGATATCGATAAGTTTATTTAATTTAATCATTGAAATGACATTATTGTTGTTACATATGTTACCTGGTTGGCACGTACATCGATCATTATATCATTGTTTTGAATTCAACACTACCTACTACGTCGAAATTATCGTCCAGCCTGATCTTCCCTTTGTCGGCAAAATGTGATACTGTCATTTCTTTATTAAAACACTAGTGTACCAAACCTGTATTCTTTAATAACAGAGCAAGTTGGCCGATTTATTTAAACATTAGTGTACCAAGCCTATCTTCTGAAATAACAGAGCAAATTGGCCGATTTATTAAAACACTAGTGTACCAAACCTATCTTCTGAAATAACAGAGCAAGTTGGCCGATTTATTAAAACTCTAGTGTACCAAGCCTATCTTCTGAAATAACAGAGCAAGTTGGCCGATTTATTAAAACACTAGTGTACCAAACCTATCTTTTGAAATAACAGAGCAAGTTGGCCGATTTATTTAAACATTAGTGTACCAAGCCTATCTTCTGAAATAACAGAGCAAGTTGGCCGATTTATTAAAACACTAGTGTACCAAATCTATCTTCTGAAATAACAGAGCAAGTTGGCCGATTTATTAAAACACTAGTGTACCAAATCTATCTTCTGAAATAACAGAGCAGGTTGGCCGATTTATTTAAACATTAGTGTACAAAATCTATCTTCTGAAATAACAGAGCAAGTTGGCCGATTTATTTAAACATCAGTGTACCAAGCCTATCTTCTGAAATAACAGAGCAAGTTGGCCGATTTATTAAAACTCTAGTGTACCAAATCTATCTTCTGAAATAACAGAGCAAGTTGGCCGATTTATTTAAACATTAGTGTACCAAGCCTATCTTCTGAAATAACAGAACAGGTTGGCCGATTTATTTAAACATTAGTGTACCAAATCTATCTTCTGAAATAACAGAGCAAGTTGGCCGATTTATTTAAACATTAGTGTATCAAGCCTATCTTCTGAAATAACAGAGCAAGTTGGCCGATGTTTTAAAACACTAGTGTACCAAATCTATCTTCTGAAATAACAGAGCAGGTTGGCCGATTTATTTAAACATTAGTGTACCAAATCTATCTTCTGAAATAACAGAGCAAGTTGGCCGATTTATTTAAACTCTAGTGTACCAAGCCTATCTTCTGAAATAACAGTGCAGGTTGGCCGATTTATTAAAACACTAGTGTACCAAATCTATCTTCTGAAATAACACAGCAGGTTGGCCGATTTATTAAAACTCTAGTGTACCAAATCTATCTTTTGAAATAACAGAGCAGGTTGGCCGATTTATTTAAACATTAGTGTACCAAGCCTATCTTCTGAAATAACAGAGCAAGTTGGCCGATTTATTAAAACACTAGTGTACCAAATCTATCTTCTGAAATAACAGAGCAGGTTGGCCGATTTATTTAAACATTAGTGTACCAAATCTATCTTCTGAAATAACAGAGCAAGTTGGCCGATTTATTTAAACATTAGTGTACCAAGCCTATCTTCTGAAATAACAGAGCAAGTTGGCCGATTTATTAAAACACTAGTGTACCAAATCTATCTTCTGAAATAACAGAGCAAGTTGGCCGATTTATTAAAACACTAGTGTACCAAATCTATCTTCTGAAATAACAGAGCAGGTTGGCCGATTTATTTAAACATTATTGTACAAAATCTATCTTCTGAAATAACAGAGCAAGTTGGCCGATTTATTTAAACATCAGTGTACCAAGCCTATCTTCTGAAATAACAGAGCAAGTTGGCCGATTTATTAAAACTCTAGTGTACCAAACCTATCTTCTGAAATAACAGAGCAAGTTGGCCGATTTATTTAAACATTAGTGTACCAAGCCTATCTTCTGAAATAACAGAACAGGTTGGCCGATTTATTTAAACATTAGTGTACCAAATCTATCTTCTGAAATAACAGAGCAAGTTGGCCGATTTATTTAAACATTAGTGTATCAAGCCTGTCTTCTGAAATAACAGAGCAAGTTGGCCGATGTTTTAAAACACTAGTGTACCAAATCTATCTTCTGAAATAACAGAGCAGGTTGGCCGATTTATTTAAACATTAGTGTACCAAATCTATCTTCTGAAATAACAGAGCAAGTTGGCCGATTTATTTAAACTCTAGTGTACCAAGCCTATCTTCTGAAATAACAGTGCAGGTTGGCCGATTTATTAAAACACTAGTGTACCAAGCCTATCTTCTGAAATAACAGAGCAAGTTGGCCGATTTATTAAAACACTAGTGTACCAAATCTATCTTCTGAAATAACAGAGCAGGTTGGCCGATTTATTTAAACATTAGTGTACCAAATCTATCTTCTGAAATAACAGAGCAAGTTGGCCGATTTATTTAAACATTAGTGTACCAAGCCTATCTTCTGAAATAACAGAGCAGGTTGGCCGATTTATTAAAACACTAGTGTACAAAATCTATCTTCTGAAATAACAGAGCAGGTTGGCCGATTTATAAAAAGATTAAACCACGAAATCAAACATGGTCAATTACCATCAAAATACACAACAGAATCACGAAATGTATTAAGGAGAAAAGTCAGTTTATTGAAAGTTCTCCACTTTTTGGTGTAACATGATTACTGATTGTAAAGTCATTTGACACTGATTATAATATCTGCCTACACAACTAAAATGGCGCAATTGAACAAATGCAAAGTCAACAAGATTCCTGTTTTTAATCGTTATATAACTTCTATGGTGTACTTTTAGAATTAATAGAACAAAGGTTTTTGTCTTTCGCATGAAAATGCGTAGTTTAATCACATGCTTCAAGTTTGTTAAGGAATGATTGCAGATTTTCTTCCGTCTGAGAATAAAAATGACATCTCCATGTAGATGAACCTGTGCAAGATAAACATGTCTCATGTGCCCATTTGATGAGCGTTTTTAAAAGGCGAATTTCCGGAATAATAAACAGACGCATTTAGTTCATTAATCAACAAATCATAATGTACATTAATTTTTCATGTCCCTACACGTTGTCAAATGATTTACATAAAGAATAATATAGGGATGGTATCTTGTTAGATAATGAAGTCTATATAAAGTCATTATATACATACAATGTACATGTGACTGGTGTGAATACAGAAATTGCACACCTTGATAACAACATAAACCAAAAAACACCACCATCGTCATTACGATAACACTATCATGCCTGGATAGAATGTTCAAGTGGAAAGGCAGTTCTTAAATTGACGATGCCTGAAAAGAAGTGTTTATGCTAACCTTATGACATCTTCAGAATCGTTGCTTTATCTTCATAAATAGACTCCTTTGCAGCATCTACGTAATTGTCAAATAAAATACTGTATTTTCATTTATTTTCGTTGGGCTCAATTTTCGTGGTTTTTACTAAAATGGCTATTTCGTGGGGACATATATTCGTGGATTTTGATTTTTGAAAGAAAAATACCTCACTTCTGCATTTAAATTCGTGGGGATTTGATTTCGTGGATGAGCAGACCCACGAAATCCACGAAATTAAATCCCCAACGAAAATTAATGATTCCACAGTAGTTTATTAGCGATAAACAGATCTTCAACCTCTGACACATTTATACAATATAGTCTACAGTACTGGACAATAGTAAATTTATAAATATAACGTAGCATGACAATGTCTATGAACTATACGTAGTAACATCATATTACGTACATTCATATAATCAGTCTAATCTTATCTCTTCAAAGGTGTTCTGATTGGTCAAACTACAGCTGCTGGCGTCTGCAAAGATTTGGATACAAATGGATGTCAATTATTCATCAAGTCACAAGCTAATTTCTGCACAGTTTCTCCCCTCGCAACATCAACGTGCCCTCGATCATGTAACTTGTGTCGTGAGTGGATTTTTCATACACTTTTTAAATAAAGTTTAAATATACACCCAGTACGGCCAACATACATACCATTTCATTATAACATCACCATATGGAACGCCTTAACTGTCTTATATTACCAAACAGTTCGATATAATGTCAATATCGCTGAACATAAATGCATGCGACCACTATATAATGGCAAAATCTTTATATATAAATATAAAAATCAATATACAATGGCAAAACATTAATATATAAAGATATAACTTCTTTATATGTAGATAAAACATTTATATATAAAGGCATAACTTCTTTATATGTAGATAAAACATTTATATATAAAGGCATAACTACTTTATATATAGATAAAACATTTATATATAAAGGCATAATTTCTTTATATGTAGATAAAACATTTATATATAAAGGCATAATTTCTTTATATGTAGATAAAACATTTATATATAAAGGCATAACTTCTTTATATATAGATAAAACATTAATATATAAAGGCATAACTTCTTTATATATAGAT
Organism: Lutraria lutraria; assembly: GCA_964023205.1. NCBI lineage: Eukaryota > Metazoa > Mollusca > Bivalvia > Venerida > Mactridae > Lutraria > Lutraria lutraria. The sequence continues at coordinate 10,042,696 of OZ026843.1, forward strand.
AAAACATTAATATATAAAGGCATAATTTCTTTATATGTAGATAAAACATAAATAATTATATAAAGGCATAATTTCTTTATATCTAGATAAAACATTAATATATAAAGGCATAACTTCTTTATATATAGATAAAACATTAATATATAAAGGCATAATTTCTTTATATGTAGATAAACATTAATATATAAAGGCATAACTTCTTTATATATAGATAAAACATTAATATATAAAGGCATAACTTCTTTATATATAGATAAAACATTAATATATAAAGGCATAATTTCTTTATATGTAGATAAAACATAAATAATTATATAAAGGCATAATTTCTTTATATCTAGATAAAACATTAATATATAAAGGCATAACTTCTTTATATATAGATAAAACATTAATATATAAAGGCATAATTTCTTTATATGTAGATAAACATTAATATATAAAGGCATAGCTTCATTATATAACCTGCCGCCCAAATGTCACGGTGCGCACATCAATTTATTTACATCGTGAATTTTAGCCTTCACTTTATATAATGAAGAAAGCACTTTATATAATATGAAGTTATGCCTTTATATATCAATGTTTTACCTTTATATAAGGAAGTTATGCCTTTATATATTAATGTTTTATCTTTATGTAATGAAGTTATGCCTTTATATATTAATGTTTTACCTACATATAAAGAAGTTATGCCATTATATATAAATGTTTTACCTTTATATAATGAAGTTATGCCTTTATATATTAATGTTTTACCTTTATATAAAGAAGTTATGCCTTTATATATTTATGTTTTATCTACATGTAAGGAAGTTATGCCTTTATATATTAATGTTTTATCTTTATATAAGGAAGTTATGCCTTTATGTATTAATGTTTTACCTTTATATAATGAAGTTATGCCTTTATATATTAATGTTTTATCTTTATATAATGAAGTTATGCCTTTATATATTTATTTTTACCTTTATATAAGAAAGTTATGCCTTTATATATTAATGTTTTGCCATTGTATATTGATTTTTATATTTATATATAGAGATTTTGCCATTATATAGTGGTCGCATGCATTTATGTTCAGCGATATTGACATTATATCGAACTGTTTGGTAATATAAGACAGTTAAGGCGTTCCATATCACCATGTTAGTAGTAACAACAATCATCCTCATTGATAATGTTGAGTTATAATTTAAAGTCGATTTTGATGTGTGTGTGTCAGGAATCACCTTTCTGTATCATCGTATTGAAAAGACGTCCGTCGACCTAATAACGACACAGAAAATAGTACTACGTGTTATATACATAAAACATTGCAGTCTTTGTAGTTTTGTCTGTATCAATTATGTGACTATTGTGACATAAATTTTATTTTTCTTTTGCTAGCTCTCACGTGCTATCACTGTCCGCTGACACCTGTCAACGGTAAAGTCAGCTGTTCAACAACCAAACATTGCGCCACAGATGAGGTATAAATAAGGTTGCCTAAATAAGGATACGCGTAAAGATCCGGGCCACAAAGAGCACATTTTAAGTACATTTAAACCCCTGAACAAGGGCGACCTAAATGTGACATTCAATGACAGGTTATCTTTATTCAGAGGTCACCGCAAATTTCGAATGTTCACTGAGTGATGTTTTTTAAAAGCATGACCTTTATTCACAGGATATCTTTTATTCGTTGGTGACTGCACACATGCTTGACCATTTTATAGACTACTTATAAACCTCATAGATAAAAGTCTTGCACTAAAGTTACATTTCTTGCTCTTCTTCTGCTGTAACTTTCATTGTTAAGAGATCATTAATGAGTGTACATATTTTCAGCTATGCATGATAAACACATTGTTTGCCAGCGATGGTCATGTCGAGCGCATTCTTTCTTGCATCGGCAAAGAGGTGAGTCAAACAATTCACTATTTTACATGTATATTGATAAAAAATAAAAATTGACGACACGGACAAACAAGAATAAAATGATACCCAATTTGCACCTACAGTATATACATGAAAATATTATAAGAATCCTAGTTTTAACAAGTTTCATAATTGATGTCATGTCCTAATATCAATGTTATTAATTTAGCTGTGTACACATGTTATGCTTTTAATTTGAGAATACAAGTAATAGAAATGTAACATTATTCGTTGAATTGCCACATAATTATGTTTCTTTTCTGTATTGTATGTTAATACATGCACATTAGCCACATTGTATTTATTACATATTGCAAGTTACTATATTTGTCTGTAAACAAACTTTGAACTTTATCGTATTTATTAATCTTGGGAATCACATTGGTGCTTCGTATGTACATGTTTACGTTAACATAAATAATTATACGGCCACCTTGTACGGTGATATGTTGTATTACATGTGCATGAGCCGGTGGCCTGGATACTTGATAAACGAAAATGAAGTGAAACCATTTACGTATTCGAAATCTTTGTATCCATTGTATTCTTGTTGATTTGTAACCAATAGCAACAACTTGACGCATTGACACTATATTGTGTTTTCTTATGAAGAAGTGACTGACACTTAATTGACGTTTATTGATACTGACACTTCTACAAAATGTCATGTACAGACGTAATCTATAAATTGGCACGCAAGTAAATGTCCATCCATTTTGTAGGCATGTAGCACATACGTTGATCATGTAGTCATTGACAGTGTGGTTCCGTGAGGGTGATATCACAATTTATCAACCCTTTTTATGTTTTTTAGCGTTGTAATGGAGGCGGGTTTGGATTTGACCCTCTGATTGGCAAACGACACGAATCACGTGACATAAGGCTACACTGCTGTGACACAGATTTATGTAACGTTCCAAATTTTGCTCCACAGACAACAAAATCACCACCAGCCACCATACCAGCAATTCACAGTAATGTATTAATGTGCCATTAATCCATAATAACGTGTAGCCGCAAAATCAATTAATAGTAATGCATTAATGTACCATTAATCCATAATAACGTCAATAATAAACAGTTATTGACTAGTGAGCCATTAAATATGATATGATATTCACCGGCAGAATGTCATATTGACTGAGGCGTAGTAATGCATTACGTTACAATGTATTTACTAATTTACTAAACTTTAATTCGTTTTTTATGTGTTGTATTTTTTGGAAGGAGGATTGAAGAAAAAATTTGTAAACACGAAAATATACATTTTATGTTACCATATTAATCATCATGTTTTGTATCATGTCAACATTGTCAATGAGTTAAGTCAGTCATTTTTTTCCATCATGTAAGGTCAGAATAAGTTCCAAGAAAACGTCATTCTGTCATCCCGTTATGTGATTTAGCGCGTACAATTAATAATTGGTCTCTAATTCATGTTTAAAGTACGCTGTTTTAATAAGCACGAATTCTGACAGAGCAAATTCCGATTCTAAGTAGACGGCAGATTTAAACAAAGGTTATTGGATGTAATTTATGAAATAAATTTTATAAACGGAAGTTTCAAACAAATGCATTGAACACATTTTACACAGTCCAAACTGATAGCATCATCAGCATAAACAATGTTAATTTGTGTCTATTCTAACGAATAATGACCCGAAAGGACTGATATGTAAACCTGTTGCAATCATACAATGTACATTGATTGGCTATATATTGTTCGATCCAAAGGTTTGAATATGAATCGCTTTATATTCGTACATGGTTATGAAAATATTGTAATTGGTAAGTCACTTGTGACTACAAATCCATTCGAGTCAACCCGTGTTTGAAGAAAGCGCGTCCATTCCAATAAATGAGTATCTACTGTATCAATACAATAGTAAAATCAACAAAACAGAAATTGATCTTGGTAAAGTGTTTTTCACGATACAGTGCAACCTCTTCAGAGGAGCCCTGTTTTGAGCAACAACCTCTCAACAACAACATAATTTTGCTTCTCACACACGATGTTGCTTTGGAGAGGTTGTACTGTATATTATGTTTGTAATTTGCGAAGGATAGCTCATGTATTTAACATCAAAGTCTCTAAATTTGAAGTACATGTAATGTAAGTTATATCATAGTATAAACTTACTTCCTCTATGGTTACTGACTGTAAAAAACGTATATTGTTACAGGTTGTCATAAGGATATCGTGTTTGTTGTTGATGAATCTGGAAGTGTTGGTTACCTTGGTTTCAAACAAGTCATCAAATTCATAACTGATATTGTTACCAGTTTGGATATTGGTACCCATAGTGACCAGGTATGATATATGTGTATAATTATATGATCAGGTATAATACATGAACATGTATATGACTATATAACAAGATATGATACATGGACCAGGTATGATACATGTATATAACTATATAACTAGGTATGATGCATGTATATAACTATATAACTAGGTATGATGCATGTATATAACTATATAACTAGGTATGATGCATGTATATAACTATATAACTGCTGTTAAAACACCCATAAATGACACTTAGTAGCTGATATACATATACAAATGTACTATTTAAGTTATCAAGTTGTTGAACAGTTTTATAACCTTCCATTTTTATTAAATCAGTAAATGCTCTGTTGTAATGTTTTATACCATATACGTATATACAAATGTAGTACATGTATATTATAATAATGAATATATACACGCATAGTAATTTGAATATGAGTCATGACGCACAACAGTTTCGCATAACAAAAACATACAGCACAATTGGTCAATAAACCGAAAAATACAAACAAAAGATTGGAATGAAATATCGTTAATAATTTAATAGATTTATTGATAAAAGTGACAATATGAGAACAAGTATAAAATAGCTTTATCTTCTTAGTTACTTAGTGTTACATATGGTCTACATAGATTAATTGTACAGTAATATGTCAGTTAACAAATCGATCACATTGTATTTCATCTTAATTATGACTTCAGTTATCTCTACTGTTATTTGATAATGGACCTCATCTTCAATGGTACTTACATGACTATACATCAAAAGCTAACCTTTTGAATGCTCTAACGTATGTACCTTACCACAACGGAAGTACGCAGACAGACAAAGCGTTACAATATGTTCGTGAAAACATTCTACAGGCAAGTCTTGTTATTTTCTGCTTCTTGATTTATAGCACGGTACATTTCTACTAGTACATAGAACCACCTAAGTCCTTTAAGTGAATCCGTTTACATAGAATGTGACAAAGATAAACATTGTGATTTGATTATTTTAGATGCACTATACACAGCCGTGGTAATATCGTCGTATGTTTTATAATTATAGTAGTGACACGTATTGCCTACATATATAATCATGGGGGGGTAGTACATTGTTGGGATGGTATAGGATGATGAACTCACATAATTATACATGATAAATGCGTATTTGATCCGTGAGATCATTTTAGGTCTAAGTTGATCATTTTACACCATCTCCTTAACGTACGTACGTAACCTACTAGCCCCCAATGCATGTAACACATTCATCGTATCGTTAGGCAATACGTGTTAAACTGAATAGTAAATTCTGCTAGAAATACTATTTTCATGGTAATTAATGTTGCGTAAATAGAGAATCTTTTTTAATGTCGAGTTCTTTGAATGTTGACATTTACCATTCTTTTCATCAGTTTTGTCACAAATCACAAATACCACAAAAAAAAAGAAGGCATGAAATATGATACTCCATGAATTTGCTTACCGTTCTGTCAGTACGACTGATTCGTTACCTCCAACACGAAGCTGTATCAAGCAAATTCTTCAATACAATTGTTCAAATATTGAGTTTTTCGTAATTACAGTTTCCAAATGGTGATAGACCAAGTGCTGACAACGTAGTTGTGGTTATAACGGACGGACGATCTAATAACCATCAAGCTACTTTAACAGAAGCTCAGAAGCTTCGCGCACAAGGTGTGGAAATAATAGCTATGGGTGTTGGCAGTGCAGTCAATACAGAGTTAACTGATATCGCAGGATCGGTTGACCAGGCAGTGAAAGTATTGGCTTACGATCATTTACCACAAGCTGAATCAAAACTACTCTCAATGATTTGTTAAACGTGAAATTAACCTGGCAGTAATACAAGTATTTGTGAAGCTCAAGTCTGAGACTATTTGTTAAACCAAAGTTCACAAAACATGTACATAATAATTATTTTCTTGTTGCACTGAGTATGACCTCACACATAAAATGACGTTTAATAACAGTAAGAATTCAAATCACAAAAAAATATTCCGGAAAAAAATTCCAATCACAGCGAAATGAGTGTTTTAAGAAGAAAAAGGGCTCGTGTCGTCGGTAATTATCATCTTGGGATAATATCAGCAAGTGCTTGTTGTTTTTGTCATATTTTTTATAGCAAAAAGCTCATGGGACTTTGAGATGAATACAAGTTTTTGAAATCCTGCATTTAGTGTAAGTGAAGATATGGTCCGACCATTTACAAGTCTGATAGAATTTACTTCATGCATAAGAAATTATGCTAAATACGGAACAGAGAATAAATTGTCAATACACTATGGACGAATGTAAAGCATGCATATCGTTATGTAAAATGCAAAAAAAATGTTCTTGATCAAAACCCATCAGAATTGTTAATACATTACAATTTAATGAGCAGGTTGATGCAATTTTAGATAAGTTAATGTACAAACAAGCATGGAATGCTACATCCAGTCATGGGAGTTAAAATGGTTCACTAAAATCTAACAAGCTATTGCGAGCAGTCATAGCAAAACACTTCTGACAAGAATTTCAAAGGGGCTTTTATCTTTGAAATATCAATGTCACTTAAAATGTGAAATGAATACCCGTAGTATAGTGTCATTCATCTGTACAAACAGTTTTAATGCATTTATATAGAATCAAAATCTCACAAGATCTCATTCAGTACATCGTCTCAGGCCTATCATGTATTAATATTGTTTTGGAAGTAAAAAACTGTGTAAAGTCTAATAAGCATATATACATTTATCGGTCCGAATAGTTTCTGTTTGTTCTATTACAAAGGAATCCGGTGTGTTTTCCTCACGTGCATACTTCATAGCAAGAAAAAATGTTTCCAAATCCACTATCGTATTTTTTCAATATCATTGAAAAAAAATACTGTTTATAGAACAGCTGTGTTTTCCCGCAGTCCTATTATGCACACGGCATTAAGTGACGTCACGCGCTCTATAATTTCAAATTTACAAAAGCAATATTACAGCGAAATGAGTGCTTTTAGAAGCAAAATGGCTTGTTTCGTGGGTAATAATTATCTTGAGATAATATCAGCAAATCTTTGTTTTTTTGCATACATTTTTTATAGCAAAAAGCTCATGGGGCTTTAAAGTTCTACACAAAGACACTTGAAAGATGTTCCCTATTTTGAATCTAAGAAACTACTGATAAACAACCACCATGTCCACTATCATGTCCACTTCCATGTCCACAGCCATGATTTCTGCCATGTTCACTAATATGTCCACCATACCCTGCCGAGGGGCAGAAAATCTTTGCAATATTATACGTTACAATTGCGACATTTATCGACAGAAGATTTTGCGACATTTAGCGGCATTGTTGCTACAATTAACGGTACGAGCGACATTTCACGACGTTGTGACATTTCACTTGCCACAACCATCATCATTTCAATCATCATTATCAACAACAACATCCTCGTGTTGATTGTCATTATCGTCACATTTAACTCACAACCATTTTATTTAACTTATGTGTTTCTTTTTCTTCATAATGAAAGTGACTTTAGACTATACGTATTTTAATCTCCATGTATAATGTAAAGAGTTTAGTTCGATAGAACAAGTGAACGTTTCTGAACTACCTTTATTAAATAGGAAACTGTTACAACTCCGCAAAGGTGATTTCAAAGAAGTAAACAGCATTGTCATACATATAATTTCAATACAATAATGATGTCATAATTATTTAAAGCATGTTTTGTATCTGCATGCATACTTTCACTTGACAACACTTTTTAACTTCACTGACGCAAATATATATTTGACGTTATTCTAACGCATCTCTCATCAATTTCTGTTGTTGATTATTTGCCTACGTCTTCATTACCACACTGATAGGACACCATCGATTAATTATTAATAATATTATATATTTATGAATACAACAACACGTGCTATAGATTTGTGTTAATATTTGTTCTCGCATCAAATTCGTCTGTTTGATGTCTAACAATGTATTTAATGCATTTACATTATCCTGTACCCAGAGTAGCTTTTTTCGTGGGCAGCAAATTCGAAATAAAGAACAGATCGATGTGGCTAGGGACTAATGACTATCAATGTACAAGTTGAATTAGACAAACATGATCTAATAGAAAAGATACTGCATCACATCCGTATTGTTTCAAGCGCAATGGTGAAATTTGTCGGATTTTACCACTTCGAGTAAATGTAAATCATCTTATGACTGATCATATGTAGGAGCACATATTTTTCTAGATGAGAACAGTATACCAGAGAGAAAACATAAAACCGAGGAGGACAAGGCGAGGAACCAGCATACATAGATATCGTCAGGATGGTTCCCGGGTACATTTACGTACTCCTTGGTAAACTGTACTGTTGATATCCATGTCAGCAATCCTGGAAAGATTTTCAGTTTTCAGTCTCATTCAAATGTAAAAATACAAACTGATAGAAATTCAAAATCACACCATTTTATTTTCGGACTGAATGTATCTCATTTAGAAACTAGAAACTATCTTTTGTCTATTTGCCCGACCAAGGCCACTCGTAGTCATAATAGAATGATTTTCTTCTAGCTCTAGCAACGAATTTATAACGTAAGCAGTTTAGTTACCCGACCATTATACATAAACCTTACTATCAAAACTCATATCTTACATAAAAAAGACTTTCTTAATTAAGCCATTTTCTAAATTGATATTGACGATTGAATAAAAGAACAAATGTTTTGTTTCAGAGCTAAGTTGAACTAAACCTTTATTAATAGATTTCGACCAAGTTGAAAAAGCCACGTATACTAGTAAAATATTTCTGTAGACGACACTTAAATTTTAACGAATTCCTTACCTGACACGGAAACAACGATCGCTCCTAGAAATCCTAGGAGAACCATATCCTTAAAACACCACTTCTGTACACACACAGCCAGTGCCCCTGCTCCCAACAGGAACCCACCAAATGTAAGTAGTGATCGTGTTGACACAACGTATTCTAAAAATGATTGTGATGAATGAAACAGCTAAATACAGAAGTTGTAAAATTTAATTATTTTGTCCCGATAATATTTTGTTATAATTTTGTTTTATGGACGGTCGAATTTCATGTATTTCTCCAGGCAGCCAGTATTCCGTGACTGGTTGGTTTTACTCAATCTTTATCACACATTGTATGTGCATTCATATAGTATAGTTCAAATGCTAAAAGATGTAAGTATCAGCTTATTCTATTTTTATCAAAGTATTTTTTATGATTACCTTGAGCAGATGACACAAAGCGTATATGACAAAACATTGTCTTTAAATATAATTTATGGGAAATATCGATGTAAATACGTGAATACATATTTTAAAAATTAATTAGTTAATTACCACTTACATTTTTTCAGAATTATTCCTTATCTACGGATAAGTACCTTTATGTAGTACTCGATATTTAATTACATGTTAGTGGATATCGGATTAAGTGAATTTTCTTTTAAACTCACGATTAGCTCCTGTTTTCATTTGGATATTTGTGACTAGAAAGGATGCAATAAGAAACCCATCCGTAGATGAAAATACTGAAAATTCTGAGTGGTAACTTAGTAATTTTGTTAAATATATAAACGCATGTTTACTTATAATTACTTACCCTCTGGTTCTGTGTGAGTCATACAAGTTTTTTCTATGCCATGTACAGGGTCATTCGATTTCTGACATAACTTCCACAAACCAAGATTTTCCTTCAAATTCGCTCCGAAGAAATCGTATTCCTTAATGGCCCACCATGGTAACGAAATTACTAACAGTAAAACAATACCTGCAACCAACACAAACAATACGCCAAGTCCAAACGCGAGTTTTGATTTCTTCATTGCCATGTTACAGCGTGAATTGATATTTGAATTATTTGAATATTTTCATATTCATTTTGAGTAGAGAATCTTTGAATTTATATACGTTTCGTTCCCAGTACTTAAAACACTAACTCTGTCATAATCTTCGCTTAAAACAGAATTAATCGAGCCACAGTACGAGTAAATCATCAATATGTGAAGAGACATAATGTATGTCTTATACAAAATATAGATTATCGGGCAATGTCATTTCACAAAGTCGATATTATTCGCGAGTATTTTGATTTAGAGTTTTTGGAAAATACAAAACACACAGGCTACACTAAATTAAAGTGTATTATATGTTTAGTGACGGATTCATCGAGTACGTTATAAGTTGTTGTGGCAAACAAGGGGCCCAATTTTTAGAAAAAGGTCCTCCATTACAGGCCTAACATTTACAGTAAATCTCCATTATAGGCCCAATATGTACAAAAAGTCCCATTTTAAGGCCAAATATTCACAATAAGATATACTCCTTACTCACACATTCAATTTCAGGGACTGATTTAAAGCATGTGACTTTTTATCCAATGGAGTTATGTTTGCTTCATATCAAAATCTTCGTTACATAGTATTTATGTTGTTAAGACAAACACGTCTTCATTGGATGCCAACCTGTTCTATCAACTTTAGTCGGGCACGATATGCAGTTTTGTAGACAACGGGTTTATAAACTTAGAATTTTAAAGGTTTTCTTCTTACTATATGAAGTATTTGATCAGCAAATGTCCTCGACAGATTGGGAATAATCCATAATTTCAAACTATGAAATGGCATGGCGTCACAGTTGCATAAATTCTCGACAAGTTCAAACTTCTTGTGAACATTTTAAACACCATGTACAATGCACATTCGATCTGATCGACAAACAAACCTTCATCAGTAATATTACATCTCGAATTTCTACAACGGTAACATTTGCTAGTTTACATAGTGGTATGTATTATTAATTTGAATATAACGCTTGATGGGACATTTGAAGAATCATAATTCAGCATTTGAATTATTGATACTTTATCTATTGTTTTTATCTCTATGATTATGACGTTTTGAACAATTGCCAAGTCATTGAAAGTGTCGATCGTGTTTTATCGTCCAATCAATAGCGACAAAACCGCTGGTCGTTTTATATTCGTAACTGTTGATGTAAACAATGGGATTGACGCTAGGAACTTTAATGCTGGTGATTATTTTAATAATTGTTGGATAATTATGATTCTACTCACAGGTGAAGCAAATAAATCGTCCAAAGTATGTGGCATACAACCGAAGTGTCCACAGGTACCGGTAATATGTACACTATGTTATCTGCTGATCAATTTCAATGTAATACAAAATGTACATATTTCATTGTTTTACTGAAGAATTGAATTGTCACAAGGGCATAACAGTAAAAAAGTTATTGTATCCTCTTTTCACTGAGATATTACGTCGCCCTAGCAACCAGGGCATTTTCAAGCTTTAATGGTAGAAGATTATCCCAGGCACCATGACATAGCTATATAACCATAAACCTTCCATAAGAAAGTTAAATAATATTTGATGATTAACAAAATCTATAATCAACAAAAAATAGTTAACTGATACAGAAATGTACATTACTTTATTCATATAAACTATTGCTAAAAACTAATTTCAATTAGATCGTACTTTTAGTAATTATTGAACTATGGCATTTTAGGACACATAGCCATAGTTACCTTATAACTACATGTATGATACAACTGATGACGTATATTTCGATGTTTGTTTCGTGTAACAGAATATTTTGAAATACATGTTCAATCAACACGTCCAAGTAGTGTGTTATAATATTCTATTGACCTCGATGTTGTAGTATTTGGTCATTGTTTTCTATTGACATCGATGTTGTAGTATTTGGTCATTGTTCTCTATTGACATCGATGTTGTAGTATTTGGTCATTGTTCTCTATTGACATCGATGTTGTAGTATTTGGTCATTGTTCTCTATTGACATCGATGTTGTAGTATTTGGTCATTGTTCTCTATTGACATCGATGTTGTAGTATTTGGTCATTGTTCTCTATTGACATCGATGTTGTAGTATTTGGTCATTGTTCTCTATTGACATCGATGTTGTAGTATTTGGTCATTGTTCTCTATTGACATCGATGTTGTAGTATTTGGTCATTGTTTTCTATTGACATCGATGTTGTAGTATTTGGTCATTGTTTTCTATTGACATCGATGTTGTAGTATTTGGTCATTGTTTTCTATTGACATCGATGTTGTAGTATTTGGTCATTGTTCTCTATTGACATCGATGTTGTAGTATTTGGTCATTGTTCTCTATTGACATCGATGTTGTAGTATTTGGTCATTGTTTTCTATTGACATCGATGTTGTAGTATTTGGTTATCGTTTTTTTTATTGAGGAGTCTACAATTAATATTTCGATTTTTTCCACGGTGCACTATTACCACGACCATGACTAAAACCATGTCCGCGTCCACCTCCAAGTAACGGGTTTGGTCCACCAACCTTTGGACATCCTTAAAAAATAAATTCAATACATGTAACACACTTTAACATCATATTATGTACACGTCAATCAAAAGATGTATCTCGTAATTCAACCCAATTAAATGAAAAGAATTGTTACATAATACGACTCCGTGGCAGTGATATGTATGCTATAAGAAGCATTTTATAGTGTTGAAATAAAACTTCCTGACAATAGCCGGTCCGAAATTTTGCATCTAGTATTGTCATAATTGGTATACTGACTAAGATTTAAAAGGACTATAAGAATGCTCGTTGCTTAAATGATAACACGCTGAACTTCTGAACGGAAGGTCGAAAGTTTGTTTTTGAGGGACACTTTTTCGGTGTTCCCAGCCAAACTACCGTTCTATGTCTAGTAAATCACTGGAAAAGGGGCAAGGCCTGTATCAGCGCTTTACACCGGGCACGACAAAGAACCAGGAAAAACTGCATGTATTCGAAAAGAGTTGGGATATAAATGCCCAGTTCTTCTGTATCTTATCTCCCCTCTCTGTGGCGGCTCTGATACGACCGTGGCTATTTAACGGTCCGTTAAACAATCAGAGGAATGAGATAAAAGGATTATATTTCATTTTCTTGTTTAGCTGGGTTTTTTCGTAACTGGTTAAAGACCCAAACTTACGTTGTACCCGTTTTACTGTTGTCAACTGATCCACGGTAATGCCCCAAAGTCTATGGAGATGGTAGTTTATTTTGGCGATTGTTTTTGGCTTCATTTTTAAAGTTCTCGTTTTAACATTAAGCCATGGATCCATACATTTCTTTCCTCTTGCTGAAAATTTTGTGCAGCCCCATGTTATTGTGATATCCTTGTAGTCGGTGAATGGGACTACTGTTACACCAGTAAAACTGTTTCCTGTAATAAAAACTTTTTTATTAAAAACATATATGACGATCTTGAGGTTGTGTACCGACGGATTCATTGTGTTTCGTTTATAATGATTCCTATTTTGAGTACTGAGTGACTAAGACCTTATATTGTTTTAGACCGGTTTTATGAAATAAAAAATCACCTACAGAGAATCGAAAGGGCACATCGCCACTCTAGTTTTCTACTTGTCAGATAGGCCCTTTTAGTCAGCGAATCATGTTTCAGTTTTACTACAACTGCTGATGTATTAAGCTTGTATGCAGGCCTTCTGACCCGAATTATTTTATTCCTGTATCCAACTTTTTACATGGAACCAGTGTCTGTCATACTTAATGTTAATCATTACTGAAGTCATACAAATGAATGATTTACCTAAAGGATCTTTAGCGACGAATGTTCCAGGGGATGTTATGTACACGTGTGTGTTAAGAGTGTTACACAACTCGTTCCTGAAATAGATATAATCAAAGTTTTGAAAGTAAGAACAAACTTCATTGACAGAGCATCAAATTAAAGAATGGGTTAAAATAATCGCCAGCCAACTAATATAATTCTCGATGGCTTAATGACATAAACTGTACATAATCTTTTAAAGCCCCATTAGCTTTTTAAACTTAGTAATACATAACAATAGATGTAATGATAGTAGAATGTAAAATATATATTTTATTTGCTCTAAAACATATTTACAAAATGCCTTTCTTTAGCCACATCTCGTAGAAATGTTGTCAGACGTTTTTTCTTATTTTTTGCAATATCATTGAAAAAATACTGTGCTATATTCATATACATGTATGTACATATATGTATGTACTTAGTGATTAAAAAAGAAAATTTCGGAATGTTTTTATTGAAAATAAAAGTCAATTTCACTGATTATGTATCTTTCTAGGTAAAATAAGACCTACTTTCATTTTAACATCCAAAATGCTAATTGGGCTTTAAATTAGATACTACATTCACCAACAAATGCATCTTCATTTATCAATGTGATTTACGTCAAAACAACACGTGTCCTCAAGGTGACTCATATGAACTCGTCACTGACAAGATGTGAATACAAGTGTCACCGGCGATCATACTTCTGATGTTATATTTTTACAACTCATTCATAAAGGTGCTTCATTACAGTGACAATCAAGTAAAATAGCATTATTACCTCCAGGTCTCCTTGGTTAAGATAAGGCTTGGACTTTTCATAACACTGAAACCCTCATAATCTGTCATTTCATTTGCTCCTTGCCAACTGCATGGTGGACTACGGAACACATAATACCAATGTCCAACCCACTGGAACACATACAAATATGTTACACTACTTCGTTTGATCATCCTTCATATAGAAGCTTTTAAAGTGTCAATAATTACATTAATGAATAATCGTAACTTAAAAGAGGGACCAACGATACGTAAAGTGTTCAGTCAGTGGAAATTGGATACAAGCATATTAAGCTGTGCCCATTTATTATATCATTATAAAAATATAATACAGGTAATATTTTTTGGTTTATGTATTCAACTTTTGATAATGAGCAGATTGTAAATATACACAGAGAGAGACTTTTATCAGATTACTAATATACATTTTTGTAATTGCTGATAAAGGAGGATAAAATAAAGTTGGTTTTGCACAACTGGCAGTATCACTGGCATTGTCACAGTATACACATTGTGTCAAATAGTGTTCTTGTGCTTCTGCAAAGTTGCACAAAGTACAATTATATCATTAACGTACCCATTACTAGACAGCGGACGTAGTTATAAAAAACTGACATACATATATACATGTACATTGTAAATAAAATAAATTTATATAATCATACTTACAACATTGACGTTGAAACCGTTCATAGGCGGTGGTTGTAATTCTATCTTGGTCTTGTCGAACGCCTGTGAACCACAAGCCAGACATAGAACGAGTATAGCCCAATGAAACATTGCTGTAAATCTGTAAATGTGATGCACACAGATTTTGAGGAATTCCGTGCAATGAGAATAAAACCTATTTATCTTTTTGGATAAAACAAACGGTATAAGTCATGTGTTCAAAATGTTATCAAATGCAACTCTTTTTTAATGCAAAGAATTAAATGCAACTTTTTAAAAAATCAAACCTTTAAATGCAACTTTTTTGAAATGCAAACTTTGAAAAAATAATAATAATTCAAAGATGATCAAATCATGTATAATTGTTCTTATATTTTTTATAATTAAAATAAATATATAACCTAAATTAAGCACTGATACAGTTATTTTTTTTTAATTTGAAACTTGGAACAGTTACCAAATGAATAGGTGATATTTTATGCAAATACAAATTCATGATTTCTATTTTTTTTCGAATTAGAAGGTATGGTAACCTGTCAAATACCAAATGAATATATTCATTATTATAAATGTGCGTACAAAATAAATCTAATAAACAAATAAAAATCTTTAGAAATATTGAAAGAAAAGTTTACATTTGATTTCAACTTACACTATAAGCTCATTATCAGTCAAACAAATTATTACCTCAAAACTGAATTCCTTCGAAAAAGCTTCAGCCGTAGTAGAGAGATATCCACAAAAACGTTACCGCCTTTCAGTAAGTGAGTTTTGGAGAATTCAGTAGTTTTCCTTCTTCATTCCAGATCTTTATATATTAAACCCTAATGACATAATAATGATCGATAATTTTAATTAGGTCACTAGGTCTATTAGAATTGTACTTTAGTTTGAATAATAGGAAATCATCAAACAAATAAAGATAGCTCTACATAATGGAGAAGATAATGCATCAGCGCCAAAACAATTTGATAGATCAGCAAAAAGTTCGAAGTTTTATTCATTGTCCGAAAATACTCAGACTTTCAGTTGACTCAAATAATATGGAATTTTATGCTGATATTGTTGGGAGACTTTGGCCGACCATTCTAATTACAATGGGAAATGGTCATTTGAGGTTTTTACCAAATCATTAAAATACCAAAATCCCTTACTAAGGCGGTAAACAAGACATGGCGGAAGTATTTCTGCGACCTACTAAAGACCGAAAAATAGTTCCATCATGAACATATATGGCGTTATTCGCCGGCTTTCATAAATTAAAATCCCGTTGTAATACGTGATTTATTGTTTTGTTTATGTTTTAGTGAAGAATTATGGTTATTATGCTTTTATCGCAAAAAAACAACCACAAGAACAAAATATTAGAATAACTACGCACCAACCAACGCGATCAACGAGACCTGACCTAAAACCAAACTTCCCATAATCAAAGCAATGTAATCAACAAATCGTTGCAACGGTAGTTTTTATTTAAAAAAAAACACAAATATAGTCAGTTACGATAATTCAATAGAGACACCGAAATAACGCCTATCAATTAATGTACGTTACTTTTTCTCACCGCCGGTCGCCGGATCAGTCTTTTAATGCCTTTATCATGTGACTCTATGATATGCGTGAAATAAAATTATGAAAAAACGCTCGATCCATGCAGGTAACATTTTCTTTGTTGTCACCATAATTCTTCATCAATTCTCGTCGGATAAGGTGGACAGCTGTCTCAATATGATAACTTACACATACATGTTTTGGAAAGTAGTCGGTATTTTTTTAAGATTTTGGCATATCACGTAAATTTCATGGCTCTCAAATATGCGTCCGTCATAATATTTAAAAAATGACGATTTATTTCCAAAACAAATTACATGTATATATATGTGTCAGTTACAACTCTGCACTTTATCCGACGAGATAAGATGATAACAAAGAAAATGCAGGAAATCACAGTCACCACAGGATCCAAGTTGCATCCTAAAATATTGTGTATCAGAATAGTTCCAGTACAGGTCACTATCTTAAGTATCTCATTACAAGATGTAACTGTTCCGGAAGTCAGGCGACGTGCAAATGTCACTGCAATCTTCAAAAGGGTACCCGTAATGATGCAGCCAATTATCGACCAGTCTCATTGACCAGACTGTGCTGCAAATTACTAGAGCATGTCATAGTTAGCAACATCCTGCATTACATTGACCAACATCAGATCCTTCACCGTGGCCACCACGGCTTCCGAGCCAAACGAAGTAGTGAGACCCAGTATATATCATGAGTTTGCCGAGGCATTGGACAAAATGACCCAAATACTAGATTTCAGCAAAGCATTCGACCGAGTCCCTCATTCACGTTTACTGAAAAAGGTCGACCACTGCGGTATCAAGGGAACCCCACAGAAATGGATTCAGTCATATTCCTCGCCAGTAGGACCCAATAGGTACTAGTTGAAGGGCAGGCCTCTGATACAGCACAAATCGTGAGTGCAATACCCCAAGTTTCCGTCCTGGGCCCTCTGTTATTCCTCATTTTTATATGACCTTCCCGACTGCGTAAAATCCAAGTTCAGATTGTTCGCTGATGACTTCATCTTGTACCACCATATCAAGACAAGGACAGACCAGGCACAACTCCAAGAAGACCTTTATTCTCTTGTTGCCTGGGAACACAAGCCTGGCATGGATTTTCATCCGCAGGAGCGTGGTGTCCTTCGTGTCTCAATGTCATAGACCCCAACGACTTTTGATTACCTACTGAAAAGCATACGTCTTAAAGAATACTAGTACTCTACCTAGGCGTATACCTTCAATCCCATCTTGCGTGGAAACACCACTTCAATAGAACAACAAAGAAAGCCAATAATATGCTGGGCTTCATTAGGCGTTACCTGAGTAGAACATCAGAACAGTTATAATACAAAGACAAATGCCTACAGCATTCACTGTAGTTCTATATTGAGACCATATCAGAAAGACCAAAGTCGCTGAGTAGATAGTGCGTCGCAATACCAGCAGCTTAACGGATATGCTTAAATACCGTAATTGGGAATCACTTGAGAAAAGAAAATATACAATTATCAATGCTCTACAAAATCATACATGACTTAGTGGACATATTTACCACACTCCTGTCTCACCAAGAGCTCATACAGGGAACCAACACAACTTATAATTCAGGCAGTATTCTACGTCTACAGACTGCTTCAAACACAGATCTTTCCCCAAAACCATTCCTGCTTGGAAGGTCTCCAGCAAGCATAGCTGAGGTTTCCACTTTGTCATCATTCAAGAGGGGGCTGTCTCCCTAACCCTTCTACAGGACCTATATGACGAGGGAACACTGCTGGCGAGACCATGTGTCCTGGTAGCGCCACGTAAGCCGGATGGTCACTCTCATGGGGTGTAATGGAAGGCCTCCTTCTTAGTGTTTTTATCTATTTTATTTTTACTTTTACGCAACAATTGCTATGTATCTTTTCTTACTACACTAAATATTTTATTCCCATGCTGCTATACCTTGCCTTTTTATTCTCTCCATTAAGTCATTGCCAAAGTTGCCAGTTTAACGTAACATATAGATGCTAGTTTACACAATTGTTTGTATGATTAATTTGACTATAATGCTAGAATGATCATTAGAAGATCACAATTAAATACTGTATTTTCATTTATTTTCGTTGGGCTCAAGCTTCGTGATTTTTACTAAAATAGCTATTTCTTTGGGACTTTGATTCGTGGATTTTGATTTTTGAAAAGAAGTGTCTGCATTTAAATTATTGCGGAGTTTTATTTCCCGAACATTAAACATTAAATCCCCAACGAAAATTAATGATTCCATATTAAATTGGTAGATTATCAATTGTTTTAGTTTCTTACTATTAATTGTTTTATCGCTATAATTATGGTGAATACAAAGGCATTGAAGTTTCGTGTTTTATTTACGCTGGTAGCGTTGATTGTTTTATTTTGGTAGCTGTCGATACAAGTAATGTCCGTTTCCAAAAAGGGTTGATGTATAAGTTATAATACTGATGATTATATAATTTATATTGATTATCGTAGGCTGATAATGATTCTATACACAGAATATGAAAATAAATCGTCAGAAATGTATACACTATGTTAACTGTTGACCAATTTCAATGTAATACAATAGCGTGTTGTTTCATTAAAAAATATCTTCAAAAAACGAAGGAACCCCGGGCACCAAAATAACATATGCGGAGGCCGTGCGCAACGGGGCACAAACAACAGTAAACCTGGCAACTTTACAGACGTAATTGGAGATTTTAACAGCGTCAGTTTCGGATCTGATAGCGGCAACAAACGAAAGAGACAGAGGCGATTCATACGTGTCCGCGGACCGTAAAACATGGAAAAAGACCAAGAAACGACTCTGTACAATTCTACAAGAAAAAAAACAGTTCTCAACTTATCATCAATAAAACTCAACGATGACGACTACATTTTGCTAGGTATGGGCTTAAAAGTTTATCCTAAAGCACGTTCGCATGATAAAATCAAATTAGCAGAAGAAACAATTTAAATACACAAGAAGACTTAGACTTAGAATATTTTGAAAATATACAGAAAAATGCTGACAACAACACTGACTATGAAAATGAATATGTAAAGCTACCCTTTTTCAATACTTGCCATTAAGATATCATGGAAGACCTATCGTGTCTGCTTGTAACTCTCCTACTGAACATACATTTGTATTTCTAAATACATTGATTACATTCTTAAACCTCATAAGCTTGAATTACCATCATTTGTCAAGGACACAACGGACTTCATAAATAAAATTAAGAATGCTTCTTTTCAAAGCGAGAATCCATATTTAGTAACGTTGGACGTTTCGTCCATCTAAACAAATATTCCCCATGAAGACGGAATCAACGCGTGTGAGCATTTTCTGAGGTCTTCAGGATATCCAAATGTGAGTGATATTTCTAATTTATTGAGAAATAATTATTTCAAATTTGGTAATGACTTTATCATCAACAAATGGGAACAGCTACGGGAAGTTCTATGGCGCCAAGTTATGCCTCATTATTCATGGGTAAATTTGAGTCTGATTTTCTGGCCAAATGTGCAAAGAAACCGACTTGTTAGTTTCGTTTTAGATGATATATTTTTAATCTGGGATCACTCTTTGAAAGAATTTATAGACCTGGGTCCGTATTCACAAAGCATCTTAAGTAATTTTTTTAACTTAAGTTATATTTTTCCTATATATTATATTATATAAATTCGACTTGTTTCCTTAACTCTTTTGTACTAATATAAAGGAGGAAATCACAATGATATGATTTTATCTTAGTTCTAAATATGCCAAATAAGAAAATAATGATTCATTTTCACACTTTTGATGACTGGTTTACAAACGTTTACCATGAAAAAATTTACACTTACGTAAAATTTTTGACTTAAGTTAAAGAAAATCTTAAGATGCTTTGTGAATACGGACCCAGATAAACGAATTGCATTCTACAATTAAATTCACCCATAGCATATCAAAAGAAAATGTGTCCTTCTTGGATGTATCCGTATCGAAAGAAACTGATCTTGATGATGAAACCTCCTTTAATATCGTGTTGTGTAGCCAATATCATACTGTTCCTTCTGCGTATCAACTATCTGCATGAACTGTATTGCCTTTAAAATGGTCTGGTAAGATCTATGTCCCGTATTTTCTTGGCTTACGTAAAATATTGTGATTTTTGTTTATTATATACAAGTATAAAGATAAATATTTGAAGAAACAACCATCAATAAAGTTATATAGTCTATAACGATAAAAAACAACTGCTGGTGTATTTTTCGATGTTTATTACATGTAACAAACTCATTTTGAAATACATATACAATCAATACGCCAAGTATTTTTTCCGTATTACAAAGTCATAATTCATTGCCATATTAGTATAAACCTATCGAAGTTGTTGTAGTTTGGGGTTATTGCTTTCCATTGACATCAATGTTGTAGTATTGGGTTACAAGTGCTATATTCTATTGACATCGATGTTCCATGTGTCTACAATTAATATTTCGAATTTTTCCAAGGTGCCCTATTACCACGACCATGACTAAAACCATGTCCGTGTCCACCTCCAAGTAACGGGTTAGGTCCACCAACCTTTGGACAACCTTGAGAAAAAGATCCAATAAAATACTTCAACATCGTATAAAGTGCAATATAACACAGTCAGTAGGGCTTAATGGACTTGTGACGGTAAAAATCGTAATAAATTCTTTTTATTTTTAAGACACTATGATTTAACCCAAATCACCTTAAATGAAAAAATAAAATGTCACATAATACGACTCCGTTCCACAGATATGTACATGTATCTAAAAATGGTCTTATTTTATAGTGTTATAATACAACTTCATAGCAATAGAAACCTTGAAATGTGGCCCTCGGGTATCTAATATTGTCATAATTGTTATATTGGCTAAGATTTAAAAGAAATATAGTTCATTATCTTGTTTTCTTGATTTGGGGGGGTCTAACTAGTTAAAAGCCCATACTTACGTTGTACTCGTTTTACCGTTTGTAGCTGATCCACAGTAATGCCCCAAAGTCTGTGGAGATGATAGTTTATTTTGGCGATTGTTTTTGGCTTCATTTTTAAAGTTCTCGTTTTTACATTAAGCCATGGATCCATACATTTCTTTCCTCCTCTTGCAGAAAATTTTGTGCAGCCCCATGTTATCGTGATATCCTTGTAGTCGGTGAATGGAACTACTGTTACACCGGTATATGTGTTTCCTGTAATAAAACGAAATATGGCGAACTTGAGATATTATACCAATGAATTCATTGTCCTTCGTTTGTCATAATATCTACAATGTATTTTGAGTACTGAGTGACTGAGACTTTGAATTGGTTTAGATCGGTTTTATAAATAACATGATTTTATTGTCTACTAAATACTAAGACTTACTATAGTAAAATGGATTATACTTGGTTAATTGGCCCTTTTAATCCTAAGATGACGAGAGTCTATCAAACAATATCTGTCACGGTACATACGCCACAAGCATGGTAAGACTATGTTCAGCAAGAAGGAAAAAAAATTCAGTAAGAATCAAAATACAACTCCAAACGCTTTTTATTATATCACTCAGACGTTAACAATAAGCTTGTCTAAAATTCCAAGCTGCGCACGTTTTGATAACCAGCAAGATAGAAAAATAATTTGAATGGCTATATATCAAACTATCTACATGGATCGAGTTTCTATTATTCTTAATTGAAGCCATATAAATGAATGATTTACCAAAAGGATCTTTGGCGATGAATGTTCCGGGGGATGTTATGTACACGTGTGTGTTGAGAGTGTTGCATAACTCGTTCCTGAAATAGATATAATCAAAGTTTTGAAGGTAGGAACAAACTCCATTTCTAAAATGTATAATTAAGCCATAATCGCCCAGCCAACTAAAATAATCATCAATGCCTTAAAGCCCCATTAGCGTTTTAGATTTAGTAATACAGAACAATAGATGTAGTGACAGTAAAATATAAAAAATATATTTTATTTGCTCTAAAAACATATTTTCCTAATGCCTTTCTTTAGCCACATCTCGTAAAAATGTTGTCAGACATTTTTTCTTATTTTTTTGAATATCATTGAAAAAAATATTGTGCTATATTTGTATATGTACTTCGTGATTAAAAAAGAAAATTTAGGAATGATGTTATTGAAAATAAAAGTCAGTTTCACTGATAAGACACCTTACTTGGTAATATATAATACCTACTTTGATTTTAACATCCAGAAAGCTAATGGAGCTTTAATGTCATAAACTGCACATTCTTGTTTTTAATTAAGTACAACATTCATCAACAAGAGTGATTTCATTTATTTGTGTGATGACGAAAACAAACACGACACTGATAAGATTAGTTCGTCAATCATACTCTCTGTCATTTTACTTCTGTAACTCATTCTTTAGTGTACTTCATTACAATGATAATCAAGTCAAATAGCATTGTTACCTCCATGTCTCCTTGGTTAAGACAAGATTTGGACCTTTCATGACACGGAAACTCTCATAATCTGTCATTTCGTCGGCTCCTTGCCAGTTGCATGGTGGACTGCGGAACACATAAAACCAGTGTCCAAGCCACTGGAACACATAAACGTAGTTTATATTACTTCTTTTGAAGGTGATGATGGTGTCAATAATTAACGAATGATCGTGACTTAAACAGAGACCAATGATACGTGAAGTGTTCAGTCAGTGGAAATTTGATACAAGCATATTAAGTTGTGTTTTTGGTGTATTTATACCGTTATAAATAATATAATACAGGGTTATAATTATTTTAATACATTTGTATGTAATTAAGACTGCTAATTTAGATGCTGATTGGAATAAATTAAAGTTCATTTTTGATAATTAGTTGAATTTGCACGATTGTACACATATTGTGCATGTATATCTTATATAAAGTTACGTGTGGCTTATTGATGCCATTAACGTATCCGTCACTAGACATGGGAATTCAGATGTAAACACAAATTTATGTAGGCACACATACCGCATTGGCGTTGAAGTTTTTCATGGGCGCTGGTTGCTTTTCGATCTTGGTCTTGTCGAACGCCTGTGAACCACAAGCCAGACATAGAACGAGTATAGCCCAATTAAACATTTCTGTAAATCTGTAAATGTGATACATACAAATTTGAGGATTCTGTGCAACGAAAAATAACATACAATGTAGTTCTTTCTTTGAATTTCCATTAGTTCAGTTATGTATGTGTTAAAATATATCAAATGCAACTTTTAAATAAATCATTTTGAAATGCAACTTTTAATATGCATACTTTCAAAATGTTCCTGAAAACGGATCCAATCATGTGTTAAAGTTCATGTATTTTCTTTTAATTAAAACAAATATTAAATTAGAATATGTACCAAAAATCAGGCACCAATACTAGTATTTATGCAATACACAAGTTGTTTTCGAATTTGAAAATATCATAACCCGTCAAATCAAAAGAATAAGTTCTTATTATGTTTAAACACTACCAAAAAATCCTAATAAAAATAAATTAATTCAAAGAAATAAATCTTCAGAAATATTAGAAGAAAAGTTTACAATGAGATTAAAAATTTGATAGTAAATTGTCAATCAAACAAATAATTACCTCAAAACTGAATTCCTTCGTAAAAGCTTCAGCCGTTTGTGTATATATGTCCACTACATGTACAACGTTACTGCCTTTCAGTTTGTGAGTTTTGGCTGATGCTGTAGTTTCCCTATTTTATATAGTAAACCTTAATGACACAATCATGATTGATATATATATATATACTTTGTATCAATATGTTTGATTCTGTGACGCTAGATCTATTAGAATTAATTGTACATTAGTTTGAATAACCGAAATTCATCAAACGAATAAAAGTTGTTGGTGAAGTTGATATATTACCGCTGAAAATATCATTAAAATAAATTCGAAGTTTTC
Source organism: Lutraria lutraria (assembly GCA_964023205.1). Lineage (NCBI taxonomy): Eukaryota > Metazoa > Mollusca > Bivalvia > Venerida > Mactridae > Lutraria > Lutraria lutraria. Next base: position 10,067,476 of record OZ026843.1, read on the forward strand.
ATTCAATGTAATACATCAAAAATGCTTCATGGACTTCTTTTAACGAATTCATTTCTAAAATGTCCAAAGAAATCGAACACAGTATATGTATAATAAGATTGAGAATTCATTTTTCTTTTAACAAAATTAAGATTAGATAAAATAAAATGATGGCAAAAGGCTGCTTAGTTAACTGTTGATTTTGTTTACACTGCTTCTTTATAAGTATTTTGTATGTCCCGTGTTTCTTAAAGGGGCATACCCTACAACTTGGTGCATTTAGAATTAAGGCAAAATGATTGTAAAGAAAAAAGCCGACGAAGAAAGTTTCAGCCAAAAATTCATCCAATTAAAAATAAAATCATAAAAAATATGTATTTGTGACACATACATTTAGTCATGGACATTTTGGGTGGAAGTGATTTATTATTCATAGCTATGTTTTTTTGCGGCTAGTACCTAAACTAGTCATTTTATGACCCATGTTCTTTCTGCAATTATCCATTATAATTTTTATTATATTGTTTTACATATACATCTAGCACATGTTTACACTTTCACAGAATGTTTGTCAATTGTAGGTTATGCCCCTTTAAATCACATTTCTTTTTTTTCTTTTGGAATTAAATATATTAAAATAGATGTGCTTGCATTAATTTTTGTCATTGTTCAAGTATCCAAACATGCAAAAGTGCGAGTATGTATACATGTACATCTATATATTTCATGTAAAAACTGTTAAAAAAGGTACTGGTAAAAAATCAAAGGCATTAAATGCCGATAAAAAGGTGTGAAATATTCATTGTAAACAAAGCATGTCTTGTGTTACCTTAGAGAATGCTGAACTTAATTTTGACAATAATCAAGTCTAGTATTTTCTCAGAAAATGAACTTTATTCTGGCAATTAATAAACAAGTCTAGTGTTTTCTCAGAAAATGAACTTTATTCTGGCAATTAATATACAAGTTTTGTGTTACTTTAGAAAATGAACTTCATGCTGACAATAAACGGGTCCTGTGTTAACTTAGAGGTTTCCTACGGTATTGTCTTAGATATAACAACAAAATTAGAAGAAGGAGCACTAAAACGCTATCAAAACAAAACAAAACAGATTTAAAGTACATGTGTAATTGCAATATCCTTGATGAAACATCAATGCATTATTGGTTGATGGATTAGAATTAAAATCGACATAAAGCAGCTCTTTTTTGTCCATTAGGTAATTATTTGTAATAAAGTACTTGTTAAAATGTCAATGTGAGATAGGGTGATAAACAGAGATGTAGCGTACAATGACATAGTTTGATCATAGTGAAGTACGAGATAGGTCAAGTGATGAAGACTGTTGTCGTTGTACTCCGGTACACGAAGTTAAGTTACCCTTGGCGGAGGTATGGACTAAACTATCGACGAAGTTGACACCAATTTTCATACGTGGTCAACAATCTCATAAATGATGTTGCAAATAGGTGAGAACTAATGTTTCACGTATACAGTGAGTTGTGACGAAAGGTCGAGGATTGTTCCATTCTTTAAAATAGGAATAAGTAATACAATGACCAAGTACATAACTAAACATGACCTTACATTTGTAGGCCACTGTTGGCATATTAATTATATTTGTAGGCCACTAGCTGTTGTTAGAGGTTATGAAACCACCGAAGCGTTCCGATATGCCACTCACCCTACAGAATGGACTTAGCTGATCTTTGATCATTCATAGGTCGTTGTCGGACTATACAGGTGAATTGTTTGGGTCTTTAAATTGATGTCGTACCGCGGTACGTATTAGGTCATTTATAAATGAATGTGTACAGACGTGAGAGAATAAACATAATTGATACCACTTGTGACCAATATACAAACGTGAGATATACTAGTACACCACTGTCTTTGATGTAATGCTTGTTAAGTGTGATCGATGGACTGGATCGATATACGTACGTTACTAATAAACAGGAATTCAAGTACACATAGTTCCCACATCTACAATATTGACCTCCCTTGGCGGCCATCTTGCTAGGCAAATTTCTCAATTATGCGCTTGACAGAAAAAATCTGAAAATTGGTTATTAAACAACTCATTTTATAAAAGTGAACTGAATCATGAAGTTGTTAATGCCATAAGCACATCAGGTTTAAGAAAATGTCGTTGTCACATATGAAATCCTATGTTTAGAATAAATAAAACAAAAATATAAATAATTATCTTAATTCTATCAGGGATGCTAATATAGCATCCCTGATTCTATCAATGCCTGTTGAATTTGCCAAGCAAGATGGCCGCCAAGGGAGGTAAATGTTGTAGATGTGGGAACTATGTAATACAGGTATTAAGTACTGACCTTTTGATATCTTTTCTCTTCGACAAAAAGATAAAAATATATATATTTTTATTTATATTTTAAGATTCATTTAGAGTTGAAGTATTTACCTTTTACATAACTATTTTATCTATTTGTTAAATTTTATTGTGATAAACATGATCTGATCAGCATGAAATATAAAAGATATTATAGAATTCTAATGTTTTGGCTCTGTTATGAATATGAATTCGATACATTTGTGAATAAAGACAGTTGTGTATCTTTGTTAAATCTAGTATTAAACGCTTTATGTGGACCTTATTTATTGAGAGAAATTGGTATTTACAAGTATACAGAAACGTTTTTGTTGTTGCTTTCTTTTGCAAAAGATGTCCTTTTGAATATGTGTTAAATAATGCCCAACTCAAATATATAAATACAATGCTTTTTTAGTGGTTCGGTCGCTTTCCTTACTCAAATGTATAGTGTATAGTGGTCCCAGATACAACCTACTTTCTTAAATTATGAATTGATCAATTCATTCAACCAAACGATATATGTATAGCCTACTGAAATATTTTCAATCAGCATAGTAACTTTTACAAACTATTGTTACGAAACGACCAGAAATGACGGTTACGAAATAGCACGGTTACGAATTGATTAGATCCCATCGATGGTTTTCCCTGTTCTATAAATAGCCTAACATCGTTGTTATTAGACGCTTGTCGATCAAGCTAAATAACAACCTGGACACTTCCGTAAAAAATAGAAGATTGTCAACAAATTATTTTGAAATCATTTCTGTGCCGTTGATGCAAGGTAAGGGTTTATTTTATTGGGTAAACTCATATCTACACGTCCCGTTGTGATATAAAAAAGGAATTAGTCTGAAAAGTATGCATTTCCTTCCCCCTACCCCTACTAATTCGGTTTTTCGGTTGGCCGATTTTCGTGAACAAATTCGGAAAGGCAATCCTCTGTGCGGGACGGGGCCAAATCTAAAAAACTATCTCGTCGTCACAAACAGTCTAATTAGTTGGACTAATTCCCCCCCCCCCCTAAATTCATAGAAAATCCCCTTTCAGTACAAATTATTTGTTCTTGACTTGAAAACACTTGTAAAATAATATCCTGTCCAACTAATTAGTCTGTTTGTGACGACGAGATACTTTTGGACTTGGCCCCGTCCCGCATAGAGAGGATGGCCCTTTTGAATTCATTCACGAAAATGGGCCAAGTTAGGCCAACCGGAAAGCCGAATTAGTAGGGCTTGGCTTCTGAATGTCTTGATCTTACATTAATTCATTGCCAGTATAACTATCAAGGTTATAACCTATATTTATTTTAAATGTTGGGAGGATATGTATACATTTCCCCACATTCTCAGGTTTATTGTTATAGTTCCCCTGGAGATACACTAGTTGTAATGGGTACTAAATTTTGTTGCTTTAAATTTACAATAAAGCTAGCAAATCTAATTAAATTCAGTTGTATTTATAAACATCTTCCTAATTATAAATACATCTTTTAGCTTTTTGCTGCATAGAATAGATATATCCAAAATTTATGTTACGTGCATGTGCTTAATTAATGCTCTTTAAAAGTCTTTTTAACATTGTTTTACCTTTTTCCTTTGTTTTCAGATCGTTTTAAAAATAGAATGGTTTAATTTAAAAACAATAACACTTCATCATGAAGATGGACCATCTTATAGAAAGTAGTTCCATCTTATTATTTGTTGTATTGAACTTTGTGAACTGTGCTGCACTGGATGAGGAAACGCACTCAATAGGTATTTTACATTTTGTATGTTAATTAAATAGGATGAGATATATAACCATCTATTGTATGTCACTTTTTTATTTATCATTATAAGCAGCATGACGCATATAATGTTATTACATGACCATGGCTGACACATGTATCACATGAACTGTTAGAATGTGACTATTGGTTGATTGTGGACAGAACAATGATACATAACATTTCAGTTCATCCATCATTGCCTCTCTACAATCTTAACAAGTCAAGTTGATTATATAAATGTCAAGTGTGGCTAACTCCATCAGTCAATGTGCAAGTCAAATAATTATATGGGTGACTTACTGTGTTGTTTTTGTTCCAAATATGTTAAAATATTTTCATTTACTTATTAAGTACATTCTATCAATGATTTACTCAGAAGCAACGTTTTTGTGATTTAACTATGATAAGAAAGTATTATACAAGATTATGTATAGTGCTGTACTGTGATATTTTAATCACACTAAATTATAATATGTTAAGTTTTTTCTAATATATCATTAATATGGTACGTGATGTCAGTATACTTGTTTACATCAAGTTAGCTTGAAATCTGATACCTTGACATTTATTGTAGGTGTGACATGGACTGTAGCTATTGTTGGTGTCACGTCTCTCCTGGTGTTGATTATAGTTCTCTCATTATGCGGAGGATGTACTCCTATGGAGGTAGGGAGTGACGACCATGCTGCCTCTGGTGGAAGGAAATCCAATGTTCAGTATAGTGGGGTCTGTACTGATGCGAATACTCGAGTTCTGAGTTCAGGGACTTCGTTGCCAAATGATCCTTACCAACCTGGGACTCAGTCTTTACCATATCCTCTACACCCACAAACAGAGAACACCTTTACTGGATATCAGCCTCAAACCGGATATCAAGGTCAAACTGGATATCAAGGTCAACCTGGATATCAAGGTCAGAGCCAACCACAGCCTAGTTACCAAGCAACAGGTGCTGGAGCTCATAGACATTTTTCTGAGGAAGAGCCACCACCACCTGCATATAATGAGGCAATTAATGCCAGTGCTCCCCCGCAGCCAAGTCAAGGACAAGGGCAATATGGCTGGTGATATATTGACAGAATTCTTAATTTTGTGCTATTTTATCCCTGTAACATTATGTTTTGACTGAACCCGTAAAAGAAGTTTCACATTTTCTATTTGTATGGACTTATGCCTAATGGCCTACATTGTAACTTGATTTGTTTTTTTTTACTCTGTGTTTGCAATTTCTGTTAAACTTCTATATTTGTATAAACTGACTTCAAAGAACAAAAGGAACAAATAGATATCACTGAGAATTGAAAATGTACTGAACAAAAATTTACAGTGTGTCACCTTCCTTTGTACAAAGATGCCATATCAAACATTTAAACTTTATTCATTTTTTTTTTGTATATATCATGAACCTCTTAAAGACTATTTAATGTTTTGTTTATTTAATTTAACATGTTCCAACCTTTTGGAAGTTATTTAATTTGAAGGTCAATAATTTTATCTACAGCAATAATATTGTTGTATTACCACTATTTGTACTATATATCATTATATATATTTATTGTTTATCAGGTCACCTGAGCACAATGTGATCAACATCTCCTTCATTATATGTTTTCAATAATTCTTGACATGTCCCCTCAGAATCTAAGATTGTTTAAAATTTGCACTTGGGGTTAAAATTGGCTTGAGCTGGCCTGTGTGTTCATTTGCTGTATGGACTGTTTTAAGGAATTAGATGCCTAAATCCCAAAGTTATTATCTCAAAATCGGGCATACAGATTTTGAAAATCTTCATAATTTTAATAGGTTTCCGTGATAGAAAATAATTTACCATGAGATTTAAAAAAAACAATGATATTCCTTTAATTATTTTCACTTTAAATTTGCATTGAAGTCAATAGGAGTGGACTATATTTCAAATATTGAAGGAAAAATTACATCCATTTCAATGAAGACACTTGGTAAATAGATGCAATAAAACCGTATCAATTTAAATACCATATTCTGGATCCATTACCTTAATAATCTTCTTAGCCAAAACTGCACAAGGTTAGCATAGTTAGTGTTGGGCATTGTCTTCTTGTCTTCTAAGAAGATTTTCAAATTATGTCCCTTGCGTCAAAATTGACACTGTCAAAGGGGCCGCATATTTTACATAGTTTATAAAAGAAATACATGTACCTGTATGTAACTGTAATAATAGTTTACCTGTAGTTGTATGTTGTATGTTACAATAACTGATTCATATATGTGTGTGCGACCATGCATGCATGCTAAATTGTCTCGTGTGCAGTGTTTCCTGCTGGTTTGTTAACAGTTTATGATGCTTCTATCTAAATGAATAGTTCAGCCAATCTACTTGATGTATTAAGATACAGTATTTGTATGTACGCTTTATAGATATCCAGTTTACCATGTATAGATGGTACATGTATGTTGTTGTGTATTTATATAACCTATCATGAAGTTAAATTATTTACTGTTATATATTTTTACCCCCTTCAGGCTCTATTTTGAAGTCATTGTTATGTAGGCTTTGTACCCTAAGTTAATCTGATGTTACATTGTATCTGCTGAGGCCATTATGTTTTATGATTTTGCTAAATGTCCAAGTGTGCCTAGATTTTGAGCTTTGTCAGCCAAAAAAAGAATTTGGTAAAGATAAAAAAGGGGGAAAACTGTTACCTATACTTTCATCAAGACGTTAACAGCATTTGAATTCATGCATTCTAATGTAGGATACAGTGACTCGCAGGAATCGGAACTGTTAGATTTCAAATCTAACAATCGTTTATATGTTCTTTTAAAGTGTTTAATATGATGTTTCTGTAATTAAAGTCAAGAAAATTGATATGTTTTTCAAAATGGGTTTTTGTGTGTGTGTGTTTTTAATAGGTAGCTAGATTTTGAAAAATAAGGTTGACACATAACAAAATAAAAAATAGCATGGCCTTATCGTATACAGTGTGACTTTGGAATATTGGAACACCCTTGGGATGAGTAGAACTTTTGGTTTTCGGTTGTGTCCATTTTTTAAACATGTTGATCATCTCATGCTGTATTTGTATGTATCTTGGTATTTTGATGATGTTTTTATATCTCGTGATTTTTTGATTTTTTAAAGCTTTTTTCTCAACTATTGCCTGAAAATGTCCACAGTTTTACCAAAGTAGACAATATTTGACCTGATTGGTTAGTGATATTGGATAATGTACGCTTTAAAATTTATTATAATATGATCTTTAGATAAACACAGTTTGATTGGGATAATGCCCAATTCATCATGACACATACATGTCATATTCAATGATGCAACATCATATTTGATGAAAATTTCGGAATTTCCCATCCTAAAAATAGAATCTGTTTATATTCATTCATGGAATTATTACTCGTTATTTGTGGTATATTCATCTTCAATTATGATTAATATACATGTACATCACTGTTTATCAAATAATGCAGTAAAACTTGATATAAATGTTGTCCTCAATGTTTTTTAGATAAAATACATATGATAAAAGCAATTGTTGACTAGTAAGCCATTGAATATTATGTCATATTCACCAGCTGAATGCTGAGGTCAATATTGCATTCTGCCGGTGAATATCACATCATAATCAATGGCTCACTAGTCAATAACTATATAATGTTACCTTAACTGCTGTACATCATGTTTTGTATTTTTAGCTTTATCACTCTGGTTGTGTAATACTATTTCGTACAAAGAAGTAATTGTTCAGTCATTTAATTAGCTCACATGAGCAAGTGATCATAATGAGCTTTTGTGATTGGTCTTCGTTCATTGTGCAGTGTGTGTCAGGCGTGTGTCATCAACTCTTGCCTTGTGAACACGATAGAGGCCACTGTTTTTTAAAAGTTCATTGTGATTCATCAAATTAAATTGACTGAGTCGTTGTTATTGTATAGAATCTATACCGTACACAGTACATCTAGACTTAAAATAACCTACCATACAGGGGTTGCTAGTTCAGTGTGCAAATAGTACTTTTTCACCGATGTATTCACTAGCATGGTATTGTCTTACAAAATAACAAAATAATAATTAATTACGTAAACGATGATTGGAGGGAAGAAAATAATGAGAATTCTGTCTCTAATTTTGTCAGGTTTTATTTCTTATATGGAAGTTAATGACTCAATGTTTCTATTACTATACTATTATTACTGGAGTTTTATTTAACCAAGAATCCTGTACACCGCCCTAAAATTATGGTGTCGAATTTCCTGAAACGCAGTTTGAATGAACTTTTCACCAAGATTGCTGATGCTACATTTTTACATAATGTCAAGAATAAAGATAGGAGTGTTTTCCTTATCAGGACCCATCTGGAAAATGACTGCAATCTAAATTTTTCTTTTTATTTTAGGCCTAGAATTTTTTTTCAGTGTGACCAAGGACTTATATAACATACAAGTCATGTATGTATATAAGTCCTTGGTATGATAACGGCAAATTGTCACTTTTGATCCACATTATTTCTTTGGCATCTGTGTAGTAAACAACAAGCTTCTATCGTTTACATAGCTCTTACCTTAAAACTTTGGTTGAATGAAAAACTCTGTTTTCAAGTTTGTTAAAAAAATACTACTACTACAACTGATAAAAATAAGTTCCTATACAAAATTTTGAACTTGGGTAGCGGGTAACTTAGAGCAAACAAAGCAATTTCTTAGTTAAGTCAGAGAATGTAGGGTCACTGTTTAGGCCAGCTGTCTTTTGTTTTGATATTGAGTGTTCCAGTCCTTTAGTAGGGACTGTCATACCAGCACGCCTACAGAGATTTGATCTGGAGTTTTCTTGAGTCAGAAATATGTAATAAATCTATAAGAAACTATGATTTCAGTGTAAATATTGTATAAGACAACATATACATAATACAATAAAACCTGTGAACGTAGGTCACTCTTGGGTAGGACAGTATGTGGCATTTATTGTTAGGTGACCTTCCTTAAGAGGTTATTTTGTTCTTAATAATGATGGTTTTAAAAGAATAACATTAATTCACAGGGTGGCCTGTATTTGGAGGTGGCCGCTGACTAGTGATGTAATGATAATCGAATAATCGTTGCTGACAGCTCGAGGTCGGCGACTATAGATGTTAGTGGTGTTAAATCGATGTTGTTACAAGTAGGTAGACTTTTTCAAGTCCGATTTTACAACACTACCGCTAACACAGGCTTGACTGTATTTAGAGTTATGTTTGGGTGAGTCTGATCTGACCATTTATTGTTCTGATTCATATTGTATCATACTTTATTTATTATTTACTGATAATCCATAAAATTCATGCTTTGCTCAAATGATACAGTGTGTATACTGTTAGACTCCCTTGTTTATGTTTAATTTACATTACAATATTTATCCAGATTATTTTAATTAAATGTGTATTAACTGTATTTGTGTTTTCTTTATTTTCTTGAATGTTAATTTGACCACGAACAACTGATATATCAAGTCATACATGTGCAATATAATTAATGTACATACAAAGTGAAACATGTACCTGAAAATAACATTTGAAACATCTTCAAATATTAATCAACATCCATTAATCATCAGTTATTACCTATAATGTTATGCATGGTACTCCATATTGACATTACCTTAGTTTGGAGACACAGCAAGTAATAATTATGTAATCCTTGAAATATTGTTGCATTCTGCATTTTTGTTTTTCCTAGATTATCATTACTTTCCTGGTTTTCTGATGTAATGAAAAGAATGTGAATTCACTCATGCATATTGTTGATAATTATTACTGTGTATTAAAATTGGTTGACTTTAATATATCCTCAAGATGAGCTTGCTATCCTCTGGGAATGACAACAATATGGCAGGAATCATCATCTCAAATTTCTCACCTCAACAATTACTGGGGTTTTATGTATTTGTGCATCCTACACAGATTGTTCTAGGTAGTTCATCTTGTGGTTTCCAACAGAAAAGGATTTTTTCCAACTAAAAAAAAATCCGAAAGTTTTGGACGAAATATGAAACTGTTATTTATCTTTCTAATCGAGGTCATATCATATAAGGGCAGACAGGATTAGTGACATTTAATGGAAGTCAGGTACACAAGCATGTGTTTATAAATGCATGTATGTTCCAGTAAAGTCAAATACACAAACCTGTAGGTATATGCATGTATATTCGTGTAAGTCAAGTACACAAAACTGCACAAATTGATCAGACTTTGGAGAAGATTTCGGATGAATGCACTGATTCTTTTGTAATTCTTGATCATGCAAGTCGACAGATAAATTTAACTGGGCCTGATTAAAAGAAGCGCCAGAGTTGAGTAGCCAATAAATCAATGTCTTCCTTACGGAAGTCAAGTTATTTGGTGATGGTGTTTCTGAGCCTGCAACAGAAATAGTCGTCTGTGCTAAGATTGGACAAAATTGCAGTTTGCTGGTACTCGTGGGCAAGGTTTCAGATCACATGGTACACATGGTTAAGTTTTTGTTTTGGTGAATGATCTGACAGAACTATACAGTAAAATAAACAGCACAGTAAAATACTCTGCAGTTAATTGCATGCAGTAAAACATTATGCAGTAAACATATCATACAATTTAATACCAGTCGGCACCCTTGGCGATGATAACATGATCTTCTGCTGGATATAGAATTATGTATTGCTAATTGAAATTTCGATGGAGTTATCCTTTTGTCATTGAAACGGGAGATTGTCTTTAAAAAGCTGTCACATGTGATATCTTAATTATTACATTGATGGATGGTTAATTATATGTATATCACTGTATCGCATGAAGTGTATAACACAGAGGAGCATCAGGCATTAATTAATTATATTCAATAACGTTTTTGACTCAGCCTGAAGCTATAATTACGACAGCAGATAGCGTGGCTTATGTCAACGATCTTAGTCGAATTTCATATTTGCATGTACTGTCGCAATGTTCTATCCACAATAACAATCAAATGGCCCTGAAGAATATTTTTTCATAAACCTTTTTCTATTCATATCCACATGGTTCCGCTAAACATCAATTAAACATGATTGGTGTGAGATGATACAGCTTAGATGTAGTTCATATTTTCATAGGCGTAACTCAGGCCATCCTATTGGATGTTTGAGTTTTTGGTCGCAAAGTTTGGTCAAAAGACTGAACATACTTTATCACTGTCAGTGCAATACGATCACACGATGAGCCGGACAGGACACCAGATCTTAACCTGCGTTGTTTTTACCCGTGCTGGATTGATTGTTAAAGTTCATTGTAAACTATGATATTCAATTTGTGAGTCAGTCAACATCCGCAATGCTGTCTGATTCGTTTAGACGATAATTCTGTGAGTGCGCTGGAGCTTGGGATGTCTAAACAAGGAAGGCATACACGTGCCATAGACAGACATGACAACATTGCCTGAAGAAAGACAACACTGGTACAAAGCATTATCGACAGTTTTCCCAAACACCATGAAGTCCATGTACATCGTTCACACTATGTATTGTAGTGTTTGTAAATTTATTCTCGTCAAATTCTGGACAAACGTGAACCTGTTGTTTATTTGTTATTTTCTACTAGTCGATTCCACTTCTTAATAAACACAGTCATGTTAACAACAATGCTTTTTTTAAAATGACCATGGAATTTTATAGACGATTTATATTTCAAATACCTGTTTCGCCCTGACAATCGTCCAATCATCCGGCATGGTAGTGTTATCTAACCTTTCCTACCAAAACAACGGACGATTTATCCCTAATGTTACATAGCTTTTGCTGCTAAAACAATGGATGAATTAATTGTCTGCTGGTCGACATTGTTGTGTAGCTTTTCCTACAAAAAAAAACACGATTGTCCTTCGTGTTATTTAATCTTTCCCTACACATGTGTTGGATGAGTTGCACACAGAGGAATACTCCATTTCTTAGCAATGATGTATTTTGAGTTTTGAAGAGTGTTTTATGTAAAGCAACCCTATATGACAAATTTGTTAAGTATCTAGGAGACTCTTCGACATCATTCACCGGTTAACGTTTACTGTTCAAGTTGTTTATATTTCACATTTACGTAAAATAAAACCTCTTATCTCGAGAAGATACTAGAACAGACTTTATGCTCGAGATAAACAAGGTATTCGTAATACCAAGTTGCTTGGGGGGTGATTAAGCCAGAATGAGCGTACGCATTTATATGATGTAACGAAGTGCTTGTAAACGTATAAAATGTCACGTGACTGTGTTTTAGTCAGATTGGTGTATACAAGTTTGTTTAAATGTATTAAGCTGGCTGATTAAATTAAGTTTTCTATTCATGAACATATAAATGTTTTCAACTGTTCAATGTCACGTCCGAAAATCGTATTACTTTCATGCTGGAAACGTCTATTACCTTGACAAAGTGAAAATTACTTTGTTCTGCCAAGAACGCTTGTGTTGAAGGAAATAGTAAGTAACTTGTAGTATAAAGTCTTAATTAATTACATAATTGCATTAACAAAAGATAATCCTATAAAAAATATCTTGCAAATGCGCATGCTATTAACTGGCAGGGCATTTACTCCATTCATATACTCAACCATTTTTAACGCCGATGCGACCACCATGTTGACAGCAAAATGATGCAAAGGAATCCTGTCATCTGATTGGTCAAAATAAGATGGATGACAGTTGTAGCCAATCAACAAGCGGCGATACTTTCAGTACGGTCTAGCGCGGTCTAAAATAAGTATGGAATTCTTTCGTTTTGAAATAGTTGTCGAGCGATATTTTGTTGTTTTCGATGTAAATCGCACACGTGCAACAAAGCTGCTCTTTGAAAAGCAAGAAGCATGTTTATTGTACTGTTTGCGTTCAGTAATGCAGTTTTTATATGAAAAGATGCTGTTTTGTTGTGTTTACCTATAGAGAACGTCAAAAAGGACATCCTTAATAAATTTGTGTTGTTTTAGTGAAACTTCAAACCATTGTTTCGTGTGTTTTGTGGATTTTCATCAAATAAAAAGTTGTGACGCATAGATACCCCCTCCCCTGCTGTCAACCACAAGAAGAAAGTACATGTAGTTAGCTGGCTGTTTTTTATTGTGTGTTTGGCATGTCTGTTGAATTAACGTTGGGTACCTTCCCTTATAGATAGGTATAAGTAGCCCAAGTAGCCAAAATTTAATTTTGTGACAAGTACCTGAGTAAAAAGAATCTTTGTCTGTGAGCTTGATGATTACACATTGACACAAATACTTGTGCGTTAAATAATTATAATAAAACATATCTATCATTATTTGTTCAAGTTGTGTTCGTCAATAGCTTGTAGCATTTATATGTCACTATATTTAATCTATATCAAATTGTCATCTTTAGATGTTTACATGACATTAGACACTCAGTGTTGATTTAACTGTTATTTTATATTTCTGCTGGTGACACTTCTATTCTATATTTCTCTTCATGTAACTATTGTTATTTCATATTTTTATTCGTGTTCCTATTGTTATTTTATATTTATGTTTAATGTAACTAAAAATGTATTGTTATTTCATATTTCTATTCGTGATCCTATTGTTATTTTTTATTTTTGTCAATGTAATTATTGTTATTTTATATTTCAAGTGACAATGATTTCTGTACTTCGTTCTTCATACTGATATGAAAGAATCCATCATTATTAACGTTACCACTTTGTTATACTTATTACATCAATTGATAAACTTTATGCTACGTGTCGTATCGTGTCGTATCGTATCGTGTCTTACCATGTCGTGTCGTGTCGTATCGTGTCGTACCATGTCGTGCCGTGCCAAACCGTGTCGTGTCAAGCCGTTCTGTGTTATTCTTTGCTTTACTATGCTATGCTATGTTACATATCTCTTTTTACTGTTCACAAGTACATTGTACATTCATTTCCATTAGTTGTATTTTAAATTCCTTTTAATGACAGTGTTTCTATTATGAACGGTATTAAGTTGGTGTCACCAGACCTGACGCTGTCATTATATTCTCAATTGAAAACAACGTTTCTCCTACCACGGTTTAAAAATCTGCAACCTCGGGATCACCGAATCGTTTTGAACGACAGTACTAAAGCATCAACAACTACGATCATATTAGTTCATATCATCATTGTGCCAGTACGGGATGTTTTATGTTGTATATTAGTATTGCGTCGATATGACAGAACGTGGAACTGGTTACTTGTGTGTATACACGGGTGCAAATTTGTTCGATCTATCATTTTGGTTTTAGAATGCTAAAAAGATCTTTGTTCGATACAAAAATTATGTTGTTTTATGTAAGGGGAAAAGGGGGGGTTTCCTCTTTCCAGGCGTGAAAAGTTGCTTTTAGATTTTTTTACATGTAATTTTCTATAGATATCCATTTATGTGACAGTCTCATGGCTGTGATATATGTACCATATTTAAACGTTTTTTACACTGAAAATAATATAATTATAATAATAACAACAGTGTAAGTTCTTATAATGTGTTACTCAGTATTTTGTTTTCCTCGATGATGAAGTTATGTTTGTTGAATTGAACGGGGAAAAAACGTGCAGTTCATCCTGGATTCTTTCAAACTCCATGGTTATCACGAACCGCTTTCTTTTATCTAAACTTAATCGAATGTAAAAGACATAAAGCTATGTATATTTCGTCAAATCAGACAAAAAAATAAGTTTTCAGAATTTATTATTTTTTTAGATGTGAGTTCTTATCCATATACTGTCATAATATAAGTTATTATACGCAACCCGAGGATTGTAAAATTTGAAAATCTAATCCAGGTTTGTGAATCAGTAAAAATATTATTCGATCCAAATGTGATTTAGTAAGTCTTAAGTCAAATGTATCTTTTAGTATATATCTTCTTGCAGCAAGGTGAATATTGAAATCCACAAAAATAATCTGGCACAAAAGTCTAGCATTTCTGTTATCTCTACTAGAATTTAATCTTCATAATGTACTGGCATCCCTTATTAAATAGTGCGTTAGGGTTTCAGTAATAGATCCTCAACATGTCGAAATTGGAGTAAAACTTGTTGTTATGGTTACATCGTTATGACGTCATTACTTTCTGCTCGTACGTCATCAAATTTCTTCCGATCGGAGGTAATCGTCAATCATGTCTTCGTAAGAAGGATCTGGTTCTCTGTAAGTATAAAATGGACAAAATTCTTAACTGAAAACAGTAAAAAATGATACAAAAATTGATATTATTCAACTTTTTGGTTTAACACCGTGTTCAACATTTTTTTCCTAGTTATATACGGTGGCCGATTCACCTGGAGATATTCTAACCAGTACCAACCACAAAGAACCGATAACTCTCCATAGGTGGATGAATATCGACGTGATTGTCGAAATTACATGAGAGGGGATGACCTGCAGCGACCAGTATTTGAACCCATATCGCCGGGTTACAAATCCCGCGCACTAAGCACTGGACCAGGACCGCGACTCAAGCATCGTAAACTTAGTTAGAACTCTTACAGAACACTGGTGGCAGTATCAGTGTTTGGTCCACAAATGATGCAAAAATAATTCCCGTCACTGATCTTATTTATACTATCAAGGTAAAAAGCCAACTATATTATGTCTATATGCCAAACAATGTGGAACATCGCATCTCATTGTTTCAGCATAAAATTCCTACTGATTTCGGCATGAAATGAACAGTCTATTGTACACACATATCCGACCAATCAGATCGCTTGATAAATCACTCGCACTTGACTCAAAATGGCTTGCAGCGAAGTTAAATAACGAAAGGGACGCAATTTTACCGTTTCACAGTTATTAGATGTAATTGAATGAGATTTTCGGTAGGAATTAATATCTTATAGTTTATCTGAATGACATGTGTAGGAATTTTCCTTCAGCGCACATCTTTTATGCTGAAACAACGAGATGCGATGTTCCACATTGTTTGGCATATAGACATAGTAGGCTTTTTATACTGCCATCTGTGTTACAGAACACACTTCGTATTTTTTAGGGGGTGGGGTGCAGCAATAACCAATCAGAAGCTTACATGTCTAAATTGTTTTCATATTTTTTTCATAAAATTCCACTGAAAAGCCAGTCTGATAATAAGTCTGTAACTTGAAGACAAGTGTAGTTTAATATTTAATGTTTAAAGTTGTAATATAAGATACTGGTAGGATGCGCACGTTTATTTTTATAGCAAAATCAATTAAAAGAGGACACCGACTAACTTAATACCACAAGGATGTAACTCAATAATAGTCAACTAAGTTGTATACAGTATGATTAAATTATTCATGAGACCGCAGTAAAACAAATATAAGACGAATACATTATTTTTCATACTGGTATATATACCACCAGTTGTTTCACCTAAACAAATCCTTTACCGATTTCTACATCATTTGATATGATAGAAGTGATAATTGACATGGTATATCTACTGTTAATTGTGATTGCCATACTATAATATACTGGTGTATTGAAGACGTTAGTAATGAAGACAATATCAAAATTATTTTTTGTGTTCCATGGATACACGCCTTTGATATTGACCTTTCTTTCGTGTCCAGTTTATAGTAAACCAATGCCCTTGTACCCTATACGATTGCCTCAATTATTAATTCTATGCCATATGTTGCCTCATTGCTGAAAGGGATATCCCAGGTTTGAACTACATGGTCAGTCCCCAGTGATTTCACCGACAATACACAAATAAAGAAGCCTAATATTTCTATGTTTTATGGTCATTCAGTCATGGGAAGTTATCCAGATCTTTTCTGTCTTAGATTCTCAACCTTCTTGGATAATAATTATTCTATCTAGATCTAGTTGCATGTATCCATGCTTGTGGTTGGTTTGAAATGCTTTTTAGAATTGTATTTTCTTTCTACCCATATTTTTTAACAAGTTCTAATCTAATATCTCCCGACGGCACTTCCCAAGAACCGAACTATTTTGTTTCCTACTTAAGAAGCTGTCAAAGCCGGCCGTGACCCCGTGGTTAGTGCGAGCTGGATTTGTAAAGGGCGATCCGGGTTCGATTTCCTGTCGTGGGGGGTCATATCATTCCAAGAAAATTTGATAATGTCGATTTTCTTCCACATGCCGATAAGTTGCCGCTTCCTAGTGGAAGGGTAAGTTAGTACTTAAAATATCGTCCAGGAAAAACTAGTTAGATGAATCGGTCGCTGTGTGTAACTGAAAAAATGTTAAAAACAACAACAAATAAACAGACAAATTAAGAAGCTGTCGTTTTCATCCTTCTAAAGCCCCTCTATTTCCAAACGCGGCCCTATTATGTGTTCTCCAGGATGATGTCACTTGTTTGGATGCATTGATTGTAGTTTTGTTAATACGACTTTCACTATGTCTCTTGTAAACACCTCGGACGAAAACGTAAGTATATATTGAATTAGTAACTATCAGGGTTTACATAAAGAATATAAGAATATCAACATTAGTTCAGATGCATTCACATACAGTGTAACCATTCCGAAGCAACACCATTTGAGAGTAGCAAAATTATGTTGTTGCTGTGAGGTTGTTGCTCTACAGATGTTAAATGAATAGTTAAATTGCTGTGGGAAATTTCATGCTGTTGTAGCAGACAGGTTGATTCTCAAGAGAGGACCGCTCTGGAGAGGTTGTACAGTATGTTTATTCTGTATTTAATCGGTACAAACAATTAACATTACGTAAGGAGTATACTATTGATATATAGTCATCAATAGAATAGCATAGTATTCACTTTGTAACATGTGACGAATGTAACAAAAAACAAAAACATAAGAGAGAAATCAAAGACGTTTCATAAGTAAACATTGATTTAGTGATTCATCTATGGATTCCAGGAATTAAGTCACACGAAAGGTATGTCTGTGAGCCCATCCACATTATCAGATGTCGATTTTATTGTTAATCCCAGAGTCCATAATAAAACGTTTTTCCAAAAGAAAAAAGCCATTGGTACTAATGCATACATTCAAACGCTTTCACTAATGTCTGAATAAAACGCTTCGCAACTGTATAAAAGCTGATATTTAAAAGTCTAGCTTTGTAAGGACATTTAATTGTCTCAAATAACATTTGACAATGGTTACTAATACTACATTGGTTCCACGGGGACATAGCCTTAACTGAATTTGCGTACAAAGATGAGTGAATTTGTAAATCTATTTAATATTTTATGATGCTGGTAATGTTAACTACCGATTTAAAATAGTACACGTGATTCGAAGCCAGTACAACATGACGACTATACATATCTATCTTTGTTTCATTCTTGTAAGGATGATATTTAAACAATAAGAGTTGCATCGTGTTTTTTTAAGATAACTTTACATTAAGTTTAAATGTGAAAAGCCTCGATCAACAATATTGTCCCAAGCTACAAAACAGCGTTTAAAGGCCAGTTACATAATGCTGTATGGTCAAGACCACCCTTAAAACATTTTTACATTACATACTCACCACAAAACGGCCCTACCCAAAACTATTTGCTCAAATGGTTTTTTTTTTCAATATACAATTGTATAAGAAACATTTTTACACTGGGTATTTTGTGGTTCAATTGAAAAAAGTATTTCTGGGTAGGGATATCCCAAACAAAAGAAAATTAAGGATGGCGTAATTGTGGGCTATAGTAATGTTTTCAAAACAATCCAATATGGAGACGAAGCTATATAGCTTCAGCGTCAGAATTATGACCTGTCTCGGTTATATGATAGTAGTCAAATGTCATCATCAATAATGTATTCATAAATAATGTATTCATAAAAGCATGGTCTAGATGTAATGTTCAAATATTTACAATATTATACTCGCACGACCCTTCATAAAATACTTACACCAAAGGAATGCTTAAAAGACAGTAATTTTATCCTGCTTTTAAATTGTAAAAAAAACTTCAATTTAGCACATTTTGAATATACACATGCATCATATTCTGGAAAAAAAAGACTATGATATTCATACACTTTTTATCATGATTTATTTTCAAATATCATTCTTCATTATTGACATATAATTAAGACCATTTTATGCGAATTCATAAACTTTAATGGCCTTACCGTCCTGTACATAGAGAGTATACATGATGTCCGAACAAAAATAGCTTCTAACTTGTAGAGGGAATGACTTAATAAGGAAGAAATGTAACCTGATTCCTTGTGCTTCATATTTATTTGAAGTATTTACGTGCATTTACCGGATTAGTTATTCTAATTGTAAATAAAAATGCACATCGCTGACATAATGCATGTTTATAGCACGTGTGTTACGGCAACAAGTATGTCAGTCACCTTGTATACATTTATGTTTTATACTCGTATGTGAGCCATATTGACTTCCTCTACATTTCAAATACGAAGTCTTATTCCCCTAAAAGTAAATATTTGATTATTTCATTTGTTCATAATGTGGTAAAATAGAGAAAAAATGTCAGAATTGTATTTTTTTATACTTGGATCCAGCGTCTGTAAAACTATTCTAATTTCAAAATGACATTAAAATAAAACAGATACATTTAATGCTCGGCAAAAATAGACAGAAAAGTAGACACATTGGCTGATTCCTGTGTAAAATTTTAACACAGCACAGAAATCAGTAATTTTATTAGAATGATTCTGTTACGTGTCACGTAAGACATCATTCGATCATCACAGGATATTCGTGTCATCCAAAATATGATAGCAGACCTCAAAACACTGCTTTTGATGACATGTGTTTTATCAATTAATGTGTGATACACGACAAGGCATGTCAGTCTGACAGATCTCATTTTAATATCAACAGTAGCTGTATATGGTTACGTTATCAGAGTATTTGCCCCCCACCCAATGTTTATTTTTCAAGTATTGTAATATCTTAATATATTTTCATTGGGGGGGGGGGGGGGGGGCAAATGTCCACTTGAAACATGAGCGTTGGGGGCAAATGTCCACTTAGAATTAAGTACTGGGGGCAAATGTCCACTTAGAAATAAGCACTGGGGGGGGGGGGGGGGGCAAATGTCCTACCATCCATTTCTACTTGGGGCAAATGTCCACATGACCATTTTTTTATTGGGGGGGGGGGGGGGGGGGGGCAAATGTCCGAGGGCAAATGTCCGTATCCCCAAATGATTCAAATTATTTCTTTCGTGCATTTAAAACTGTGTTGTTACTAACCATTTCTGGAAACTGAACGATAATTCAGCTTTCCTTAGTCGTCATTCGCTCTGTGGGCATGAATTTTGATGCGGGCCGAATAGCTACGTTTTTCTAAATTAGTCCCCGTTACCCCTTGTAGTGCATGTTTATGTACGTTTAGTATCCATGAGTCCTCTCGATGCCTGATTATTTTCTAATGCGTAATCTGTCTTTTTTGTATAGCTAGGTCAACCCTCTAAATTCCACTGTAATAGTTTGTGCGTGTGGAGAAGCATTTCATCAATTGGTACATCTGTTAAGCACATCTTTAAGGTCCCATTTTAACCTTCTATACATTTACCATAAATAGAGTTTGCGTGGCTATTTTGATCTCCAACAAAACAGACAGTAAGAGTTAATTATTTAAGCGTTCTGTAAAGATCAAACTACACCATCAGATCTGGAAGTTACTCCGATAACAATCTTTTGTTTCCCGGGCTTGTCATCTCAGGATTCATTCGTAAACACAATCGTTCTTTAAAATTATTTAATACTCGTGTAGCCCCTTTATAAATGGATGAGACGGAGTTATGTAAGTAGCCAACAAAAATGGTTGTTTTGGGCTAAGATAAATTATTACGACGTGGTCACTTTCAATCATTATGAGAATACACATGGCTGTCGTTTTGCTCGTTCAATATTTCAAATTCTTCTAGTTAACTTTTATATACAGTGCAACTTCTCCAAAGCAGCTCCCTTTAGTAGTAGCAAAATTATACTGTTGTAGAGAGGTTATTGCTCTAGAAAGGTTAAATTAATAGTTAAATCATGCAGTCGGGGAAAAAATATGCTGTTGTTGTAGATAGGTTGTTGCTCAAGAGAGGGCCGCTCTGGAGAGGTTGTACTAAATATTTTTATGAGAGAGAAAGCCAACAAACGTTGTGTTTATATACTTATATAAGTGTCATTGGTTTCAGAAATAAAAAATAAAGCACACACGTTGGTATTTAAGTTGTTCATGAAAAAATAACACTTACTCGTGACACAAGCTACAAAATGTTTAAGTTTTAAATCACTGTTTCAGTGTTCATACGTTAATTTCACCTCATAACGTACTTTTCTTCGTATGATGCAAATAATAAATATATATTGTTTATGCGAATGTGAAAATTGCAATAATGATCAGATAGATACATAATAATCATACAAAAATATCACACAACGTCAGCCATATTATGTCAGTATTTCTAGAAATAAGCTCAGACGAATACTTGTCTTGTATCTTATAATATATCAGACTTTTCTAAAATTTTACAGCACGAACTATTTACACATCTTAAGAAAAGAATGTGGACACAAACGATGTAGATGGCGTTATTTTCGGCATCCGATCCAGTCGATGTCCGTAAGTCCATTTTTATGAGAACGGCTCATATATTAATAACGTCTAAAAGCTACCTTATAAACATGAAACGGTTTAAAGTTTGCGCTTGGTACCAAGTTGATTTATAGGGAGGGAAATTTTAATGTGTGTTAATTAAATATGAATGTTTTCTCTTACGTACCAGCTTCAGACTTCCGTATTATACGTTTTTACTCTACAAAAAACGTGAAAAACGACACAGAACAAAATAAGTGCAATCTTATATGTCTGTGAATCCCTTTGAATACAATCAGTCATGAAAACTTTCATAGAAAACTTTTATTGCATATACTTCATGAATAGTTCATGAGCTATTAGACAGGGCATGTTTACCCTGTTTTATTTATTGTCATGGTATAAACGGTATAATGAATGTATTAATTGTGAATAAAGTGGATTTTCTCATTCATACACACATACCAGATAGGAACGTAAATGATTAACCATTTCCTCGCAAAACTTAAGTAACACTTCCTTCTCAGAACATATATGACTCTTCCCTATGTGTTACACGATCCTTGATAAATTATTAAAATAATAGTACCATAATATTTTCTAGACGTTCCAATTACAATATCGTGGTATGTCTGTGACATTTACTTCTTACTTAAATATGGTTTTATTATCATGTCCAATACTCTGTTACTTGAGAATTTAATAACGCATTAATAAGATCTCAAACTACCGGAACTTGAGATTTAAATGGAAACTTTTTTCATCTCTCCGAAATTTTAATTGTTCCACGTCGATTGTCTATAATTTGATTACGTACAGGCTTTCTGAAGTTGAATAGGACTGTTTGTGCAGTGGTTGTCACAACATTAATAGACCCTATGCCTTGAAACCTGAGTATGTTAAAATACAGACTCCCAATCGCTTGTAAGTTTGTCATAAACACTTTTTGAATTACCTTAATTTTTGGCAGAAAAGAAAAAAATATTGCAAGTCAAAGTCAAGTCAAAGTCCTTATATTCTCTCACTTCACGTGTACATGAAAATATGAGAAACATAATGTACACACACTGGCATGAGGTTCTTAACAAAATAAAAATACTAACAATCATATAATTTATATTAATATATTAGAACGAATAAATTCATACATTATATAGCAAATATGCTAATAATAAATTTCACTCGGTAATTTCTGTGGAGAGTCACATTTTATGGGTTTCTTTTATTTAAATGACACATTTTCATATTTTATATTCGAGAAGATAATATACATTTTATAAATTTACATAACTTTAAATATTCTGTTTTATTGGTAACAGATATAAGTTGAAATAGTTTCAAAGTGTTTGGTCGTCGATTATAATAAGGTTTTAAATATCTGGCACGATCGTCATTATATTTAGAACATTCAAGGAGGTAATGGTATTCGTCGCCAATCTTATTGCAAACATTGCATATTTTTGGACTTGATTTTTATCAAAATCAAGTCCTTTGTATTCGTTGATCAAAATTTTGTCGCTGGACTCCATAACAGCTTGGTTAAAAGAATGCCGCATAAAGGAAATAGTACGCAACTAAATGGTGTGATTATACAGAAATATCTGGAATCTTTCCCCAATTAAGTGCGTCAGATCTAAATATATTTCAAATCATTTTATTGTAACTACATGGAAAGAGTCATGTATCTAAATAAGTGATTGTCGGTAGATACATGAGATATTCAAATGCGTAGAATTAAAACCGCGTATTCACTGTCCAATAAAATATCTTGCCGTAAAAGTAGTTCTACTTTCAGTTTTCGTTCAATAGTTCAGAAACATCTCTACGGACGTATTCATGCATTTGCAACAATCTACCATCGATGTATGTGTTTTGTGCCTTTCTAACATTTCTTAATATTACAAAGCGAATTCTCATCTAATCGTATTTCCGTGATATTCACACCAACTAGTGTTAGTTTGATGACGGAATCGCTATTTATAGACTCACTCCCCGCAGTGGCTAGTAGCAAAGCGTAACCGACGTGGGGAGTTTGATTTATGGAATGAGTTCATGTCAGGTAAACATCGAAGGTTGAATGTTTAAACTGCGGCTTACGAATAATAATTCGAGTCGCTAAATACGAACGTAAATTACTGGATGCGTGCTTTTAAAAATTACAGTTTAAGAGTTCCTTTTATGCCAGGTTATTTAGAATTACATAATCACGTCTGAATTTAATGCAACATCGGGTTAACTATAGGTCATATAGGTCTTACTCTACTGTGTCAGGACCTTTTCGATTTGAGTGTCCCTGAATGTGTTCAATGCGACGATGTTCTGTTGTGTTAAAACCAGAAGAATCAATGTTTGTATTTACTGTTACTGAAGTGTTGGTCACTAGTTTGTGTACAATAAAGAGTTTTTAATGCAATTAAATTGTCTTCAATTAATGTGCTAATCATTAAACTTTCCAATATCAGGCTTTTTCATTTTAAAATTTTAGCAAAGGGGCTATAGTAAAGCCCTAGCGTATGTCATTTACCTACATGCATATGACCTGCATTACAATATGAATGAAATCGGTCCGTTATTTTAAATGTTAAACATATTTGTATGGGCTCGAACGACGTGGGTACACATTTCTCTCTTTTGCCTCGTATGGTAAAAATCAAGTCCGACAGTACTACTTTCAGTACTTTGATTAAATATAGTGGCGTTCTTGACAAATTTCCTATAGTACACGTATGTGACTGTTTTGTTGTGGTATGCAATAGGGCCAGTCATCTAAAATCCTTAGCAAAGCTATAGTTATGGTGTTACATCATGCATGTGGACATATTCATACTATGTGTGAAACACGATTGTTGCACACCGGAATATCACAGGGTAAATTTAGCCAGTGTTTACATACCTATATTTTGAGGTATAGCTACCTTACATTAATTGCTAATAATTTAATCTTGTTAAATAACGGACCAAATTTTCAGACAAGTTTGCTGGGAATAAAAATTCTGGAGGATTTTTTAAATATTCTTATGTTTATGAGAAAAAAGTAATCGCCATACAATGTAGATATAATTTTCTTAACTAGGAATATACTGCCATTTTCCTGCAATACATTTCCACAGGAACATTAATTATTAAACACAATATCAGTGACAAAACGGCTTGCGTTTGGGTGCCAATACTTCTGACACTAAAAAAGTATTTTTCCCCCAAAAAAATCCAGATTTATTTTATTATATACGTATTTCTATATTTTATACCTTATATTATATATCATTCAGATTAGCGGAATCCCTACACTGATCTTTCCCAGACAGATTTAAAAAATAATTTGTTACATAGCTTCAGGCTACATTAAAAAATGATGCAGTTTACCGAAGCGAGTCTCAAACGAAGTCATAGCAGAAAAGAATACAGATCAACGACTGTCGAATGCATCGAGGTTTCTTTTGTCAAACAAGACAACGAAAAAGTTCAACTTCTACAAAATGCTACTTTCATGTTGTTGTTATGTTTCCTCTCAGTATATGATTTCGCCTCTCTATCTAAGTTTTATTATCTTACTATTATCACAGTTGATATTATTACATATAACTTGCAGTTATATTGTTGGCAAGACGCTCATATGAACTTATTATGATGAATCAATGTTGTTGTTGTTGCTGTGTTGAGCGACTTATTATGCGTATGGTAAGTTTATTTTTATTTTATTTGTTAGAAAAACGATTATTTATCGAACACGAAAAAAATAAATATGGACTCTAATCAATATCGTCGTATCGATACACAAACACAAACAAACAAATATATATTTATCAAGACAAACAAACAAATATATATTTATCAAGACAAACAAACAAATATCTATTTATCAAGACAAACAAACAAATATATATTTATCAAGACAAACAAACAAATATATATTTATCAAGACAAATAAACAAAAACTTAAATTTAGAAAATGAAATCTCTGAATACATATATTACCTTGTATCGTAGTCACCATTTACGATATGCGGTAACATTTCCATGATTTGTCGTAAAACATCTTCTCTTTGCTCCACCATTCCATTACTCCTACTAAACTCTGGATTTAGAGCAATATCATTATTTTTCTGAAGAATTTTGTAAACAAATTCGTTGGATTCTTCATCGTTTAGTCTTTCTGGAGTAACATCTGGAGCAGGCGAGTTTGAAGTCCGTTTTCCCGCAAAATGGTAACCATTACAACGACATACGTTACCACCCTTCCCAATATTACACCGTCTTGCACAAAATCCCCTTAAATCAACACGCCTTTCAAGTTCTATTTGTCGTTTTGATAGCATATATTCATAAGGACTGAGGGTAAAAAGCGATCTTGCTTCATACAGCAAACAGTTTGATAATATCACAACAATACACAACATGCTTCCTAGTATTTTAACACGCATTTTCTCTAGTTGCCTTTCCTTAACTACAGTACAAGATTTTCTTAATAAATGTTTCAACTTATCCTTGATTTTTATTTAACGGCTAACTTTTGATACGTAACAAGCGAATTTCACTCTTGATGTATTTTTTTTTCTTTTTTAGTATATTTAAATAATATGGTAGCAAATATTTAAGATAAAATAGTTCAATATTTCGCCGATGTTCCAAGTTTCTCTTATTTCATCATCTATACAGTTGTTCCATCTCGTCTTATTTTTATATCACACTGAGTAACAATATAAACTTTAGCATTAAGCTCATAAAAAATAGTTCCAATATATCATTAACCGCGTCAAAATTAACTTACGCCATGATATTCATCCGCACAAGACCGAATAACCAAGAGGTCTGTAACGCCTCACTCGTTATTTACGAGGATGTTCCGCGGTTACAGTCCGAGGAAAGCTGAAATTAATTGCCTTCGCCCAGTCATTAAATACGCTCGTAGTTAATTGAAATACACAGGAGTTATAGTGGCAAAGGCGTATACAATAACATACCACGTGATTTTCGTCGAATGAAATAAGTTCTCCATACAGGAACATACTTCACAAATATTTTAGCAGGGATTAGATTACCCATAACACATTTAATGCTGTTTTTCACCTAGGCAGAAAATGTAAAAAATCAATGTTATATCACACACATATAGTTACATATTATATACAGCTAATAGGTATACATGCATGCATTTCTAACGATTACGCTTTACCACTTTATATTACATTCTTATATTACAATATTTGAGCGCCTACGATGTACACGAAAGACAGACAATCAAAATATAGCTAAGAGAAGAAATATGCATTTAAGCTGAGATTGCACAAATGAACAAAATTGCGTAATCAGCAAATATGAATTTAAGACATTTTATATTAGGACGTGTTAATAATAATTAGAATACAGCGCGGGGAGACTGGTTAGGTGAACCGGCCGCCGTATTTAACTGAAATATGGTTAAACAATACCAAGGACTTCTATGTACACATATGTATGTATATAAGTACTTGACAATACAGTATTGAAATAAAAAAAAACACAACAAAATACCCGTAGTCTATTTATGCAGCACAACCTCTCCAAGGTGGTCCTCTCGCGAGCAATAATCTCCCTTCAACAATAGCATGATGTTTCCAACTGCACGATTTAACTATTAATGTAACCTCTCTAGAGCCACAACATCTCAAGAACAACATGATTTTGCTACTCCCAAAGGGTGTTGCTTTGGAGAGAGAGGCTGCATTGTACCTTTAACAAACCCCTACGCAACATAATCATACAAAAAATTAGGGATAAAACGCAATCCCCCGAAGTGGACCTCGTTAGAATCGTCTGCAATAAAAGTTGGGTGTCATAAATATTTAGGATTACATATATTAGAACCACACTGCAGCAATATGTTGTGAACTTTCTCATAACCATAGCGATCACTATTTCGATTTCGAATTCTTTACTAGCCTTTAACTAGGTGGATACAACTTCCAAATTCAATTGATCTGTTTAAATGTATGTCAAGTTTTAGTGGTTCGTTATTCAATTTTCCGTTTCATTTGTCAATTTGAAGACTTTTAAGAGCATGGAGAATATTAACCTTATTTAAACGTGCCACAGCAATCGGGCATTTCCGTAATTGAGAAATACGCCTCTTACATAAGTGTAGGGTTACAAATTTTGGTTATGCGGTTCCGGTAACTACTTTTCGAACATTATAGGTACTAGTTTTCAAGAATTTTCTCAGAATTACAGACCATCAAACTTATTTATCGTTCGCTATATTGATAAAATAGACATCAGTTCCCATTTAAAGAGACTCAAGTTGTTTCCATTGTGGGATTACCAAAATGGAAAGTAGCCCGCGAACAACGAAAACAAAATGGCGGCCTGTCTATTATGTCCGAGGCACTTTCGTTAGACAAACGCCGAGGAGTTCCGATTGGTGCCACAGTGATGTAAGTTCACATCTCGGCTTTTTTATTGTAAAAATGATTTCGATAATGAATTATACAATATGGCATATTTTTTAAAGTCAAAGCATTGCCGTCAACATTGTGTGCGTTCCCTACAGGTAACTGGACGCTGTGTCATACACAAATTATTGAAGTTAATTTTTTGTTGGATTTCAAGAAATAATGTTCATGTATCTGTTTTCTGAAATACAAAAGCCGTATAAGTCGCGCTGAAGTTGTTCGTTAAGGCCAGGTCCGCTCAGCAATCTCTACCCAGAGTTGTCGTTCCTTTCCAATCCACACCATACGTTAGTGTCAGCGTAGCGGGGACGACGACTCTGCATGGGTAGAAATTGGCCCGCTCAGTCACAATACAATAGAAATGTCACTACATAAAGGGGCAGATAATGAACGTCATAAATAGGGGGAAATTCTGTTTCATATCGTAAAAAGACCACACAAACACATAGGATAGAATTATTTATAAAGAAAATTCCATATTTGGAAAATAATAATGGTAAAACCAGATCTTTGTTGCATTTTGCTCCAGGCTGTTGAAATTTACACTCCAACATTGTCACGACATGTTACATGTGCTGCATTTGTTCCTTTTTTGTGGATATTTGAACTTTATAATATTGATTGAATGAGATACTGGAGGTAGCATTAGTTAATACGATATTGTGTTGAAATAATGACACATAGTACGATATATACAGTGTACTCGTTTTTTTTTAATTACTCTAGTTCCTCGTCTACCGTGCGTCATTTTGTAACCATGACAAGAAGGCGAAGAAACGAACGGCTATTTGATTTACATACTAAATAGAAGTAACGTGTATTTTGTCCTTTATTGTATACGTTTTGTGAAATGATCGTAGGATATGTTCACACAAGTTGATACATATCAAACGCATACGTAACCTTTCTTTTATGTGAGCACAGCTGTAGGCTTAGTATAAAAAGAGGTTCTAAAATGTGGACAGAATTAAGTGCATGTACATTATTTTACCAATGTTAGGGCAGGGACTTTAAGCATAATTTTACCAAAATGAACCGAGCAATACAAAAGAGTTCTTAATTACATCATCCTACGCCATCGTAACATTGATCAATTTACGACTGTTGGACACCATTTATTAATCTACACAAGAGAATGCGAGTTTTCTATTATAATTATGTGTCTTTCCTGAGACGTGGTATTCAAATAACCACGATGTCAATGGAGCAATGAAAACAATATAGATCTTATTCATGGGTAGAGATACTGTAACCGAACAGGAAATAAGATACGGATTAGCCAGCACTGACGTATGCCGTGTAATACGCCTTTTTCCGGTTCTTTACCAATCCTAATAACCTGCACTTATACACCGGCGCCAGAACAAATAACTACTATAAATAAAGATATTCCGGAATATTAATTTAAGTTAGTGCGATAATTCTGTAAAAAAGCCAATGGTTAAAAGATCCATAAGAGATAATGCAATCAAAATAATTTCTGGGAAGTTGATTTCCAATACTTTGTATTTCTCAGACCTTGTACTGTAAAATCGTGTAGTTTGATCTCCCTCATATCATTCGCGTTTTCCGCTGGCGAGAATGTTCATTTTGGTGACTGACTGAGAATCCCTGAAGACGGAAAAGAGAGTGACATACTAGTATTTCATTTTGATGTTGTAATTCGATTATCTAGATTATTGTTAGAGCTTCATCTATTTACAAATTATACAGCTTCAGTTCTGATGCTTCACAGTGAAGAAAGGTACACATTTAAAGGTTTCATATTATGAAATTATCAAATAAATATCGTTTCCCTCTTTGATTGCAGTCTGTGAACTTAACTCATGTCATTTTTACCTTCTTCGGAAGCCGTTTAGTGTACGTGAAATTTCTATTTAACGTATATATATATATACTAGTACTTACATGTCTTTTTGCAGTTGACGCCAGCGAGTAATTAATCCTAAAAGCTTTGTTAATGCCTATGTTCGTACGAGGAGCATCTTAAGTTATGGCTATAGCTGAGTATGTCAAATGATTAAAGCTACATTGTATTTAGTTTGATCGCCCGCGTCAGCTAGCAGTGCCTCATTGGCATCTGTAATGGCCCTTTTCTAGTTAAATATCATGTGTGAAACACATGCACATTTGCATTTGCGTGGTGAATTTATCTATGACAAATACTAGTACATGTATAAGTACCTTATTTTATTCTTCTTTGGTCTGTGTACAGTCGGTGTAAAACATATAAGTTTAAACTAAACTATACATTTTCAAGCCTTGAAATTATCTCAGAAACTCCGCTTCAGTATATAGGTTTGTCGCAATGGGAGTCTGCTACATTAGACCAAAGAACTTAATTTCATATTCGGAAAAAAAGTCACGCAGAAAAAGGTATGATCCTTTAATGAATTTGTAACTTAAATTAGATTATATTTCTATTTAACAATGAACCGTTGGTGTCCACTGCATTCTCCATCTTATCCTTATTATTACTTAAGCTAAACAGACAAGGAATTTGACGTGTACATAACCTGCCTTTCTTCCAGTTACTGTTCATGTTGACTTCATAGTAATGGAACATGCGTTAGATATTTACATTACATTTTGGCAACAAATGGTATATTTTTACAGGATGCTGGTTTTGGATATCCAAGAGGGTGTCAGATATGTACAACGCTTTCTCTACCTTTAATCTGCTGATCAGTGCACTGTATGAATGGGTACCTGTCCCATAAACTATCAAGATATTATAATAATAAAATTATGACTGTGACAATCTTGTAAAATAGTCATCGACTTATGTATGTGATAGATATCTTTGTTCTTATAATGGAATTCGTTTGAACTATAATGCACTTAAAAGTCTTTAAAAATTTCGTAATTTGACGTAAGTGCTCAGCTCAATTTTATCGATCAAATTCACACACTCAGTTTTGATCATCCTTTGCTATCGAGTACGACCTAACACGACAATGTCCGGAGTTTTACGAGCAGTATCGATCAAATAAGTTTACTTTAATACGTTGTTATAGATAATCGATGACAATCCGATTTTATCTTAATATATGTTGGTCGAGTATTATGTTATTGTATTTCAAAGTGTTTATCGTTTGTGTAAACGCATCTTAATTTAATTTAAGCATTGGACATTAGGGTTTTGCAGATACCACAGAACAATTATCCCTGATCCAAGAAAGTTCAGTATATTGCATTCTCGTATAAGAGGATATTGATCACGATGCTACTATTCTAAGTTTTGTTTGAAAAGAAATGCTTAAGGACAAAGGTCTTGTTTGGTCTGCAAAAAAATGCAACATCATTTTTGTTTATAATCGTACATTAATGAAAATGGTACCATTGGAAAGAAGACGCTACGAGTCTCCCATTCATTGGAACGCTGCGCTAAACTGAAAAGATGGAAAAAAGTAAGCAAAACTACAGAGACGTAGACTTACTGGTTTAGAATAATCACAGAAACCCCAACCCAACTTTTGTCCTTATACTAGTACAAATGTATATAATTTAGAAATTTACGGGCATGTAGATTTTAGACACATCCACTACATGTACCTACATGGATGTGTGGGTTTAAAACATGCCTGGTTGTTTTATTTCTGGGAAACCTTGTCAACACAGACGAACGAAGACGACTGAATGATTAAAAAAATTACACAATGTTTGTAAACATCGGCGTAGTTACAGACTTGGTTTAGATTAGTAAGGTCAGTTTGATAAAAAAAATAGTAATTTTATCATCTTGAACTACATCTCGTTCGTGAGAGGCAAGTGCACCTTGTCTGTACCAAATCATTAAGCATTCATTGACGAAACATTTCTGTACAACATGCACTCTTCTATACTTTGTTCGTCATTGAATTGTGTTTTAGTGCACAATAATAGGTACAACTATCCAGGCAAATAACAAAATTGTTTTGGTCAAATGAAAATAACATTGCATATTGTAAACTTTGCCTTTCAGAAATATTGCCATAGCTTCTCTGTTGCCAGGTACATGAAATAGTTGACGGGTTCTACACCCGATATTGCTAGCAGTGTCACAAGATGTGTGTTTTAAGACAGAAAATCCAGTAACATCGTATTTAGATAATCATATATACAGATCTTCACTGTTGGAATTATAATCTATCACCTTTCACCATAAAGCTACACTAGACAATAATTTATAAACACCATCAGTATTCTATGAGGCCCGTAGGCTGTCTATGGAGTCGGAATAATTATACTTACAGGGCAAGCACCGGGTTGCAGATTGCATATTCATGAGTTAAGAGTATCGAATTCGGTAAACATTCAAGGTGAATGGTCTACTCACACCCAATAGGTATCATTTCGAATACAACACCCCGGGGAGCTGTGTTCGCAAACGTTTCCGTATACAGCTCCCTGGGAAGCTCTGTTCGCTGAATATAGCTCCCGTTCTAAATAAGAAGCTGTATTTGGAGTAGTTGTTGCTTATCCTCGGATAGAGAGGCCAACATATCGCATACAATATAAATTCATTAAATTTTTAATGATGATGAATTCGTTGTATATACAAACACATGACGACAAGATAAGCATTTATGATGCAATAGCCATGTGGTAATGGGATTTACCGTCCGCCCGCCTCTGTTTGTCTGACATTTAGAGGATGTTTCAAGTAATTAATTCATTCATTCATTGCCTCAAAAGTTGTATTCTTGCGATAAGAACATTAACAAAACATCATTGTGAGAACGTCTGTCTGTCTGTCTGTCTGTCTGTCTATTTGTTTGTCGTCCTGATGTTATCTTAAGAAAATTGCTATAAATGTACATGTACTTTCAAAACTTAAAACCATTGACCTACTAGAATAGATAACTCCAGATCAATCATTTGGACAACTCTCAGCCAAGTCACTGGCTTTCTGTTGACATCCTTCGTGTCATCATTTTAATCAAAGTATTCGCCAAAATTATAGTACATTGTGATATCGAGGCTATAAAGACGAACACTTACACAATAGTATAAGTAACTGACATAATCGTATTATTCGAATACAGACCTGCTACCATTATTAAAGATGTTCAGCAACTATAAGCATTGGCAGCAGGGCGATATTACTAAGTCAAATCCGCATATTGAAAGTCTGCTTTTGGACAAGATTGTACGTTTGACCGTCACACGAACAATACAGTGATTGTATCATAGGCTAAAGTTTTAAAGTAATAACATTGAATGCAGGAGCATAAAAGAGACTTGACTGGACAGGATGTTTGTCTTAGAATAGACGTGCGTGGATTACTAATCTGAACAACCAATCAATCACTCACAGTATGACGAACAGAAAATCATCAAAGAGAAAGCCGTGACAACAATAGGATACAGTACTATGGGGGGATGGTGTGATATGGGTATAATGTTAACAAAACTACATGATGTAAAACAATAAGCACACAAGTAATTACTTTGCTATTCGATATTTAGGTGATACAGTGCCCATTTAAATCAATTATGCAGCAAATAGGTGAAATGTTTACACATTTCCTTCACAAAAAATTGTTTATATGAAACTTTGATCACAGAATTAATTTGTCATAAAGTGTGGCGAACTAGCAATAATATTTCTGTAAATAATAATTGTGATAAATAATAGATCGACTCATTGATGCCTAATTATGGAAAAACAATCCAGGGATATAGATTTCAACACATGATTTCTGGTTGATTTCCCTTGGTATTACTTAAATGCCCTGTAGGCATTGTGTGTCTCCATAGAATCGATGTGTTTTGCACGCCCCACTTTTTTTGGAGGACCCGCAAGTAGCAAGTAAAGTTTTTATTCTCTAGAATTATTGTGAAATAAAAAGTACGTCCCAAGTGGGTATATTGTCGCGAATGCTCCGCTAATGTCACGCAACAATTTTACGCCTGAATCCACCCTTACATCACGGAACCAACAGCTACATACCACCTACACGTACCACGTACTTCAGTGCTTGTTGTACACTTTTTGTCAATATACAGTGCAGTCTCTCCAAAGCAACATCCTTTGAAAGTAGCAACATTATGTTGTTGTTGAGAGGTTGTTACTGTATAGAGGTTAATTTAATAGTTAAAGCTTGCAGTGGGATAAAAATATTCTTTTGTTGAAGGGAGGTTGTGTTCAATAATTAATTTAAAGGGCCGCTCTGTAGAGGTTGTAATGTATTTTTTAAAAGAATATAACGCTTTAAAAGAAATTTACGAGTTAATATTCTATTTCATGTCACTTCCAATTATAAATACATTCAAACCTGTGTTACCGGTCACCGACGAATAAACGTCATTCTTTTTAAACCGTCATTCACTATTTAAAACAAATAATGTCGACCTGTCAATAAATACCGCAGTCTGTCTTTCTAAATGATATGGCCTTTTTAAAAGATGTATAAACAGCCGAAAGGTCTAATTTGATCGATCGAGGTTAAAGTCATTGTGTTCGCATTCACTAGTTACAAAATGGACGGCGAAATACACAGAGAGAAATACTTGAAATTTTATGTTACAATTCAACGCTATGACTATTGAATTGATAGCAGATTTCTATTAACAAGACAATTGTATTTAATTATCAGACTAGTTGGAAGCCGTTTTCCGGCATTTTCACGATTTTTCAAAATGAGAGATTTAACGTAAAAACACAATGAACAGCGAGTCTACATGCAGTGCAACCTTCCTATAACAGCCACTAGTGAGAGGGTCAATAGTGACTGTTGTAATGAGGTGGATGATGTTGAGAGGGTGAAAATATGCCGTAAAACGTCATTTTTGGTTGCTAGTACACTGGCTGTAACAAGGGGGTGGCTGTTGTTCAGAAGTGACTGTTCATGGAGGTTACACTACACAGTCAAACCTGTAAACAAATATTAAGCCTTGAGAAAGACAAGACCCGTCTCCGTGGTCGTGTGGTTAAGGTTGCTGACTTCAAATCACTGTAACCTCTCACTGATAGAGGGTCGTGGGTTCGAGCCAATCTACCGACCATGTCTCTTGTGAGAAAGAAGTCAGTTGCGTACGGAGGATGTGAGCCTAGTACTTGTGCTTCCCAGAAAAGATGGTTAGGTGAGCTGTCTGCCTCATATGACTCCGACTGTTGACAAGGGGCGTAAAACCCAATCAAACTAACATTATAAAAAATACCTTCATTCACAAGCTGGCCTTTATTCAGAGGTGGCTGCTAACACAGATTTGGCTGCATATTTTTCTAATAATTTGAAAACTGGATACTCACGAGGACTCTATCGGCATACGTGTACATTTTGTATATACAAAATGTATATATCCATGGAAAATACGTGGATGTGCATTTCAATACTGATGGAAGGGTGTTTTGTTTCGTAATTATAATGTTTAAAATTTACTTTATAGACTGTGGAACTAGTTATCTTCTACCACGGTTAGAATTAATGTATGATGCTTTGTACATTTATAGTCCTTAGTCACTGTAAATACATTTTAGTATAATTTATGGTCATAGTAAATTTCATGTATTCATGATTTTTCTTCTTTCATACCTGAGGCAATACATGTTTTATATTAAGGACTTGGCGGAGTGTGTATAATAATTACTAATGGAGTTTTATAATGGGCACAGCTTTGTTTCTTATCCAGCTAATAAAATGTTCATGTATGGTTTCTTGTGTACTTTGTTTTGCATTACATTGTATAGATGCCGTCATGTCATTTTTTTGCCAGCCTGTAGTTTCACGGAATCTGAAAGGGGCACGGATTTTAAATGTTTGTCACTGGTCGATATTCCCTGTCAGACTTTCGATTTTCATTTTAAAAGGAACATTTCCATGCGACCGGCACACACGTCAGGCCCATAGGCACTAGAATCTTCATTTTTTCCCTTTTTGAGTGTATAAAAAACACCTGTTTTTATACACTCAATAAAGGAAAAAATTGAAGATTTTTCTTTCGACAGATTTGCGTTGTTTGATGAGTGAAATTGAAAAATAACGTCTGTATACGTATAAAAATCACGGAATCGAG
This sequence comes from Lutraria lutraria, assembly GCA_964023205.1. NCBI lineage: Eukaryota > Metazoa > Mollusca > Bivalvia > Venerida > Mactridae > Lutraria > Lutraria lutraria. The sequence goes on from OZ026843.1 coordinate 10,103,478, forward strand.
TGCCTATGGTCAGGCCGTAAGCTTATCAAACAAAAATTACCGGACGAAACTGACGAACAGAAAACACGTGGTGTGCGATCAAGCTAAAGAATATAATAAAAGAACTGCTTTACGTCATGTTCTAACAGGTGTAATCATTTACTGATGTTCTTTATTAATTAAATAAACGGATGCATGAAATGTGAGTTACAGTTCGCACCTATGTCACGTTGACTAACAAATTGTAATTACATTATGCTAAACAAACTAGCTGTTTGAACAGAATTATCATTCAGTGAACATGAGCTGATTGCATAACAGATACATGTAAATAGTTCAGATAATGGCAATAGTAAGTTCAGTATCGTATTATGTGATACAAGAATGTATTTTGTTTACGCGGTTACCAGCTATAGTACTTTGGTCCCAATCCTGTTCTCTTTACGAGCCGACGTACTTATATTTATAAGAGTAATTAATAATTTGCGAAAACGAGCGCTATGAGATTGGCTTGGCGTCATACGTGAGAGATGGTGTTAGCGAACATACCTAATGTCTGTTTGTTACCGTTTTAAAATTTGCGTTTTTTTTCGTACATATACATATATCATGAATTATGTTATGTTTACTTCACAATTACTAGTAATTCTCAGTTTGCAATATACTACAATATCATTTTCCTGGCAAAACTCTCTCCTGCTGGTGTACTTGTAATTGACTTTTAACACATTTATATATATAGTAGTGTCACGTTGGGGCATGCATACGTCCTCGTGCATATTTATCGATAATTGAATCAAGATATCAGCTAGTATTTGGTTTAATCATTGCAATATAAGTATCGTTTAATTTCGTTATAACATATATGCTCAAGGTGTCCCTGGTTGCTGTATACTCAATTTGGACAAGAACGCCACTTGAGAGGAATATTTGCCTGCTTCTCCTGGCTATGTAGTCTTCACATGCACGGTATATTATGTCATGATGACGATATACTAATCTAATATAATTTAATTTCACTTAAAGATTATTAAAGAGACTATAAAACGGGCCCATGCAGGTTGTCAATTCCCCAGAGCCATTTAGCAGACGATAACGATAAGAAATTATGTGTCATTTTTACCCTGCTCATTATCATTAAACTCCATGTTGCGGTCATTAGTGAAAAGCAGATATTTACAACTCAATTTCACTAGGAACTTTGCAAAAATGGTAAACTTAGTTTTATTTTTTCAATTTTTGACTCTTGCAAAATTGTACATCATGGTTGCTTAGTTGTCATGCAATATTGGCATTAAAGTGTAATATGATTCGGATAACGATATTCGGATGCTCGTTGTCTACATATACATTTTACGAACAAAAGAAGACGACTTAGAAATGGATGTTACGCATGTCATTGTTCAAAATATTGTTATAATGAAAGTTCAACCTTTAATCATTGCTTTGTATTACATGTGACCATTATCAACGGATTTTCTTAGTGTTTTTTTTATAAATTTATTGACACAGTGTTAGGGTAATATAATTTCTCGTCCTGTTTACTTATAATATTTATATACAAAATATGGTTCGATATTATATATGTTTCTATTAACTAATGACTTAATTGAATAATTATTTTTTATCATACTGACATTGCATATATATTTTCTTGATTAGACAAATATTGTTAATTAAAAATTAAGTGCTTTAATATTAATTTAGATAATTTTGTCTTCAGATATAATTGGCTTTATAGTATGTTGTGGGAAAGGAAATATTACTGTAATATAGTGCAATTAAGTTAAAGATTCATGCATGGAATCATAAAAACATGTAAATTAATCAACTTTTGTTTATTCTGTTTTTAAAGTTCAGTTTTACGTTTTACAGGCGTCTGATGCAAAAAGGATGAAATTGACTGAAGAGGAAAGGCAGACCAAACTATCACCTTTACTATCATCTGGTTGGACTAAAGTAGACAATAGAGATGCTATATACAAGGAGTTTCTCTTCAAAAATTTTATTGAGGTTTAAATATTTGTCTCTTATCGGTAAAGATTACTCAAGGTTAAGTTTGGATCAAGATGATAAGACCAAATTAATTCTGTAATGTCTGGCTATGTGTTGAAATTGCTAACTTATTATGTGGTTGGTACATACATGTAGCATCCCTGGTAAAGATAATTTAGGAAATAAATTTACCTATTATTTCTTTTTCAGTAGATACCTACTTATGAGAAATGACCAACTATTTAATAGAAATAGTTTCAAGGTCATAATGTTAGTCTAATCATGAAGTTGCGTGTAAAGAAAAAAAAACTTTGTAATTTAAAATGTTTATCTGAATGAATTTTTAAAACACCCATGTTGCATTATTAATTGACTGAGTTTTTTTTCTAATTGATTTGGAAACCTGTGGAAACCAATTTAATGGGGAAATGTTTTTTATGAAAATAAATTTTATCAACCTGGCTAGTTATATTTTACATTGGTTTTTAAACTGATTCATTTTTCATTGTAGGCGTTTGGATTTATGTCAAAAGTGGCTCTACAAGCAGAGAAGATGGATCACCACCCTGAGTGGTTTAACGTTTATAATAAGGTAATCAGGTTACATACTGTGTACACTTTCTCTTAATGTAAATGTTAGTTTCTCTCTATCTTTATTGTTTTATTTTTACACTTTACTAACTTACTTTGTTGAATCTATAATCATCCTGGCTTTCCTGTTTTGTATATCTACATTGAGTATAGATTGTAAAATTCTACCAAATTAGTGTTTATGCTGAAATATGTCTCAGTAAATCTGTTATTGCAGACTGTTAGTCTCAACTTTTGTCTATTCCTTAACTTTATTGAAGAACTTTCAGTTGACTTCAGTTCTATAATCTATATTCACCTTTTAGTGATGAAGTGCAAAATGTATTCATTCCCTGCTGAATGATCATGATTGAACTAGTTTCATGTTGGTTTCCTAAGCTCCAACTACAAATATTTTATTGCATTAAGCGATATATATTGATTCTTACAAATACAAATGTGTAAAAAATTGGGCGTAACATCTTGCTCAAATTCGAACCAGCAAATTCTCTACTGGCCTGCTGGAGTTATGGCCCTTGCATTGTCCAGAATTTACCAAATAAGCCTTACCTGCTTATCAAGAACAGGTTTTATTAGTAATTGACCAAATAAGCATTTCCAGCTCTCATTGGAATGAAATAAGTTAAAAATCATTTTTACATTTAATCATTTTTTGCTACCATATGTAATGGATGGAAGAAAATAATGTACCCGATAAAGGGCTTGAACCAGCAACCTCCAGCTTGCAAGTCAGATGCTCTACAAACTGAGCTAATTGGGCTGTTAATATTACGGCCAATTTATAAATTTATATAAATACTATATTCTATCCATACTGCTACACATAGAATTTCTGCTTTTTGGAGAATTTATCTTTTGAAGGGCATGTTTTTGACAGCCTGGCACTCATGTATACTGTTAGGAGATGTTGATATTCTATATATTTCTGATTTCAGGTTCAGGTAACCTTGAGTACACATGACTGTGGTGGTTTGTCAGAGCGTGACATCAAACTCGCCACATTCATAGAAGGAACTGCTAAGACAGCTTAAATATAATGCAATCAATACTCAGGTGTTTCTGTGACTTTAGAATTCTTTGATTATTATGTAAGAGCAAAGACAAAAGTCCATTATTTGATTTCCCTTGAAGCGTACCCCGACTTGTCTCTAATTTAATGTGAAATACTAGATATATATATAAGATCATAGACTCTTCTTAATGGCGGCTTGGTAGACTTTTATTTGATTAGATAATGTTGTTTTAGATATTATTTTACATTTACAGAATACCTGTCTTATGATATACTATTCTATCATTAAGTGCTTTGTATACCATATATGAGCTTTAAAACATGCACAAATTTCTTGTATCTCAATGTATAATGTCTTCATGATGTTCCTACTATGTGATTTCAATCAAAACTATCAAATTCTTCAGTTTATATCTTGAAGCTGTGTTTTCTAAGAATTGTTTTATTTTATTTTATAATTGTGTGCTTTTTTAAAACTAATATTTGTGTGATGTTTTCATAAAAATCATTGTGTTTTTTCTAATGGAAGATGGATCTATGACATCTTGTTTTTTGCAAAATCAAAAACTGTCATTGCCATGTTTATTTACAAATTTCTTTTATAAGTTTACTGGTTTATAGAGAAAAAAGATAATTGCACGAATTATGCTGTAGATGTATTCAATAATTAAAATTTTATATACAGGTGCTTTATTTCCTATTCATAAGATATCATCACATTTGATATGTCTAATGATTAATAAACTTTAATGATGAAATCTCCATAACATTTTCTCTTGTTCATATTATTCCTTTTATAGTGTACCTTGTAAGTAATATGTTAGGTCTTTAGTTGTGTCACTTTGTTGTTAAGGTATAATTCCATGGAATTAATCAGCTTGAAATTCTTGTTCTATTTGTCTCAGAATCTAATTAGAACGACTGGTCTTTTACATACAATATGACATGTGTAGATGATTATATAGAAGTTATTTGATACCGGTACATGTACATGTGCTTTGCTATTTATATATTGAGTGGGATGTTTTACGTTGATTTGTCGATCATATTATGTGGAAAAATCTGGTTCGATCACCTTATTGACCAAACATATCTATTATGTTGACCAAAGACTTTACTCCAGTACTGTTCATTAAAAAGATGTTAGTTTTATTGTTAGTCTGACACAGAAGCTAACATTTTAGAATGTTCATTGAACTCATGTACTTTCCATAACCAATGTGTTATATTAAGTGTAATATAATTATCAGTCGCTTCATGTTTAACTGGATTCTGTAATTTATTCAGACAACTTAACAAAAAGTTATAGAGGCTTCTTCATTATTTTGTGAAAAATCTGCAATATGTGATAAGATTTTTTTCATACATTTATTATATTATGTTTAAAAATGCGTTTATATAATAATTCTTTTTATTAACCCAAATTGTTTTATTCTAGTCAGTTATGAAACATATGCTGGAGACAGCCTGATAAAATGGTAATCGATTATGTAAAGATGTTATAGTAGTGTAGCATGCATTTATGAATAATCTTAAAATCCAATTAACAATTATTATTGTATGTATCTTTATGAGTGAAATATTGAAAACACATTTGATTTTGCTTGATTTTTTTTGATTTTTTTGTAGTTGTTATACAAATAGGCTGCTATTTTGGTAGATTTGACTGCATTGTTGACCTATAGGTCACAGGTTTGAGACTAAGATGAGGTATTTCTTTGAATATTTGACTGAAAATATTATATATCTGATCTTTTGTCTCCTAAACAAACAAAAAATAATTTCTGCTACTGAATATGAAAAATAAGTTAGAATCCCCTGAAAAATGACCGGCTAATAATCTTGGACCCTTGACCTGAACATCTTTAAGTACACCATATTGATGTATAATTTTTGTTCAATTTATCTCATGAACCAATCTTACTGTAAGCATTAATGTGTAAATATTTGTGATCTCAATTTTAGATTATACACTTTGTCTCTTTTTGAAGATTTTGAATGTAAGATAGATCTAGTATGGAAATATAAATGACATCATTTTATTTTTAAAAAATTTAGAATTTCACATAAAGATGAAATCACCGATTATTTGGAAGTAAAAAAGTGCGTCTTATACATGGGCGTTTACGGTACTTACCTTGGATTTATAATGAAGCTGTGTCTGATATTGAATAGATAGCTACTTTATTTGTATGACTTATTACTATGATTTTGAGATTCAGTTTTACATTCCATAGTTGTCCTAACAATATTGTTATGAATATACATGTATTGATGTTTATAATATTTGGTGTTGTGGTGTTATTATTAAATGATATAAGCTTATAGTTTTTTTTTCTTCTGTATGTTTTTTTTCAACAAACTTAATATTTTCCCCCAGGTAACCACATGGTTATAATTACAGGTGTTATGTTACAGTATTATTCCCCAGTTTTTATCTAAGCTAACCTCTAGGTATTTTTATGCCCCTGTATCGTTAGATCTGACTGTTTGTACCGAACTTAAACATTGCCTATAAAATCAAAACGCTTCCACCTACAGTCACCCAACTTCATATGTTGGTTCCTCATGACAACCTCTACAGGACCTGTGCATTTTAGGTCAGTTGGTCAAAGGCATTGTGTTTCAAAAACACATGTTTTTATATTTATTATGAACTATTATTTCATGTGTGTTATGAAATATTTATTTCAGTTAGATACACATAAACATGGATACAAAACATGATTGCAAGTAAAAAAAATTCACGAACGAAATTAAGCCATCACATATACATCAATCCGAGTATGACACAAAAAGAGACAAGTCTTATTTCCATTTTGATCCTTTAAACACATAAAGACAATAAAACCAAAAAGCTGAAATTTCTCTTCTTTGTGTTATATAGATTGTAATCAGGAAATAGGCATGATAAAAGTATTTACGAAAAAATGGAAAACATGCTTTCAGACGAATATTAAAGCGTTTTATATTGTATGCTTCTAAATGCCAAGGTCACGATGGTTTTTGTGCCCTATTTGTAATCTTATGTAACAAAATTGCTTCCGTTGATTTGCATAATCAGTAACTTCTAAGATAAAGAAATAGACCAATAAAATTATCTAATTTTAAGAACCAATGATACGGATAGAATAAAAAGATAATGGTAAATTACAGTCTTGGAATTACCATGAAGAACACAGTCATATGATGATTATAATATGTCAGTCTAATATAAAACAACTACTGGGTATGTTACCATTAAATTTCTTATACACGTTTCTGCTTCAAACCAAATTTGAATTTGTCTTGAAAGTTATCATCAATACTATGTCATCTTACGTACATCATACACAATACATTCACATATAAATCATGGTAGTTTATAAAAATGTTTCTAAACCTGTTAATTATCTATAAAAACTCACATGGAACATTTACAACTTAAATTATAACGTTACATAATAGTAGGTTTTCAGTCATTTATAAATTCATGCAAGAACAGGAAACATCCATATCATGAATAAATCAAACTGTATTGGTACAATTTGGAAATATTCACTGAGAAGATATGATAAAACAAATATTTCCTATTAAGCGCACCACAATGGTGTTATATTTCATTGGAGTTTTCAGTTTTTGGCTTTAATGAGGGGAGAGATGTTTATCTGAGAATTTACGGTAATACAGTAGTATAAAGCATGATCTACAAGTCTTAACATTATTTTATAGATACGGTGTCTTGATCCTTGCTGAATAAAGCATTATCAAAACCTAGTGAAGGTTCCTCCATGGGAAACAGGGTATGTTTTACTTGTCTCGATTTGATGACGTAAGCAATTACCCCAACGATTATCAAAGTTCCAATAATGCCAATAACAAGAGCTGCTATCTGTCCTCCACTCAAACCGGAAGTGACGTCATTCACTGCTGCAAAATATATATATTTATCACATCCATGTGGACTTTTCCATTTGAAAATGTTTTAAGTTCTCTGACTTGGGCAAACATGTACCGGTACTCCTTATTTAAATGAATAAACTGCATGACCATGAAAGGTTTCATTGTTTAAAATGTGTTCTATTGAATGCTGTGAAATTGTTGCCAAGATATTGAATTGATCTACTGACTACAATGTCAAACGTCATTTTTGATATCTATTCAATGTTGATATTGAAAGTACTAAATGGGTAAACAATAATTCTACAAATTAGATAACTGAATTTAGACGTAAATTCCCTAACCTTCTGTATCAAATGGTTGATGGAAAGGAGGAATTCTGATGCCAGAGTTCGTGGTTACATCAATTTTGCCAGTTGTTTCTTCATTATTGGTAACCATAGTTACCGCAGCATTGGTGGTTAAACCTTCTTCATCTAAATAAAATTAAAATATATCTTTCGATTGCAATTTAAATACACTTCTATCAGATACCAAAAGTGCAATAAAAGTGAGTTATCAATCGGATGAAAGTACTCATTTGAGTAAGGCGGGTGTTCAGTTCTGGTTCCCTGGAAATGGTCATCAAGACGTGTATATGTTTAATATTGGATACAATATAAATACAGTAAACCCCCCCAAAACCGAACCCCTTCCAGACTTTTTAGAATTCCGGTTCACGATGCTTTTGATAAAAAATCCCAACAAGAGTGCCAGGTCAAAAAATACGCCCGTCAAGTGGCATAACTCAGAAAAGCCTGGGCCAATTTGGCTGGTTATCGAACTTGACCCAAATCTCATGGCCATAAACATTTCCATAAAGTTTGGTGAGGATCCGAATAAAACTGTTTGAATTAGAGAGCGGACACTGTTGTGGAAGCCGCTGACTGCCTGCCCGCCGTGGGTGTTCCCATAATACAACCCTTCAAACAGGCATATAAAAATGGGGCTTGGAAAACTGTTCAATTTTTGGGATCTCCAGATTTCAGGGTTTTTACTGTACATGTATATTTAATTTAAAACATGAAATACCTGCAACTGCTTTGCACAGATATGGCAATACATGAGTAAAACAGTCAAACAATGCCCACTTTCCTGTTCTAACATTCATAGCAACGCATCCATGTGCTATCTGGTCAGATTCAAAATTTGTATAGTTGAGACCCTGTAGGTTAGCTGTAACAATCAATTAAAAAGTATTGTGTTAAGACAGACAATAAACTCAGAATCACTGCGGTATTATTTTAATGATAAGGCTTTAATTCCAAAATGCTGCATTTTGATGATGAAAGATGACAAATAATCAAGGATGAAAGCAAACACAATCCGTGCTGCATGTTCTTGTTTAGACTAGATAAACAAATTATTATTGTTGGCATATGTTCAATGTACTTAGAGTTTACTTGTCTCTGGAAAATAGTTATCCTTTACAAATTATATACAAATGTACATTTTTATGTTCGTTCATATTTAAGTCAGAAAATATCAAAATCACAATTTGCAAGTAATGGGTAAACCTATACAGTATACACAGACAATATCAAATATAAAAACATTGTTAATTCTATACGGAATCTACATATACATACTAAACATGAAAGGGTTGATTCATAAGTTGAGAAAATTTTATTACCATCAGATAAGTACAATCCAAGCCAAACATAATCCCCATGTAAATTACCGATTGTCGACAAATGCTCATTTATAAACGAAACAACATTATTGTTCTCTTCGGCGCTGTGGATACTGGCCATTTTCATTCCACTGTGCATATACTCACACGAAGGATGACCGAGGAAGAATGGTCCTGGTACTGTGTCAATGGCGTAGCAGAATCCCCCGTAAGATTCACATTTCATTGGGTGTTGTCCCGACTGAGTAGTAGAGTATGGTGTAAATCGTGATGCCATTGTTGGATATGTAAAATTTCCTGGGATAAAATCATATACAATTATAATATCAAATTCAAGTATTAAGATAACTTATTCAGCTGCCTGAATCTTCAATTTGTGCTTCATATTCATGATATTTTGTTGTTTTCAGCGTAAATCCCTTGTATGCAACGAAGCTGCTCATCGAAAAGCATGAAAACATGTTTATTTATTGAAGTAATCTAAGCACTTTTTACGTTCAGATAATATGGAGTTTTGATATAAAAATCGACCAGATACTGTCTTGTACTGTATACCTATAGGGAACGTTAAAAATGACATGTATCAAAATTTGTGTGGATTTGGTGAGTGACAGTGTTTCGTATATCTTGAAAGTTGTTACGCATAGACACTGAAAACCTTCTCGCTGTCAACAACAAGAAGATAAATGGTTATTTGATCGTTTTTTATTGCAGTTCAGCATGATTGTTTCGCATGCCTGTACATGTTGAACTTACGTTGGGAACCTTCCCTTATTATTGTATATAAACCAGAATTTGATTTTGCATCAAGTACCTGTCATAGAGCAAACTACACAAAAGCTTTATTTTTTGACAATACATATTGAAAAGATACATAATCAATTATGACATACCCCAGCCTATGTGTGGTTGTCCTGTAACAATCTTGCGAGCTTCCTTGCCTGTAAAAGAAAAATGATGTCAACAGCATACACACTTCAAACTAGAGATATAAAACGCTTATGAATAAATCAAACATGAAAGTTGTGTTTTATGCTTACGAATACCTGTACATTTAATATTCATGATATGGTGGAAAATAAACAAAAGAGAAAATGATCACTTATAGTTTCAATGTATTGTAAGACTGTATCGTACGATTTCAGTATATACTTTACAAGAAGTATTTGAATAAAACAGAAGCGTGGAAGATTGTTTTGAGCTATGAAGTTATATGATACAATACCCTCGCTATAAATAATAATGATAGTAATTTAAGCAAATCACACAAGCACAGAATGTGTTTGTTTATTTATTTGTTTGGGTTTATGCCCCATTTCTAAGGTCAGAGTCATATGAGGTGGACATCGCTCCTGAGAAGAACCAGTACTAGACTCCCATCCTCCATAAGCAACAGCCTATCTAATCACATAAAGAGACATGGTCGGTAGCTGGGTTCAAACCCGTGACCTTTTGTCAGTGAGAGGTTACAGTGATTTGAAGTCAGTGACCTTCACATCTCGACCAAAGAGGCGGATCTTGCACGGTATATACCAATGGCCATAACTCTTACCATAAGGTATTTTACAGATGGGTATTTTGTTAACATCGCATGGTACATCGTTCCAAATAGAACGGTACGCCCTGATTTCCACACAGTCTTCATTGTGTTCATCATTAGGCTCTCCATGACCCCATTTCTTGTATCCATAGAATGTACCATCTTCCCATTGAAAATCTAATGAAAGAAATCATCAATTGCTTCTAGTCAAGTTATAGAATAAAGATTTCTACTTAACAAAACATTGGCAACTTTCATTTTGAAAAAAAATTCAATAATTATAAATTCTACCTAATGGAATACGCATTGAATATTCGAAATGTAATGTTTCGTTATTAAATTCATATAATTTACTCGTTTTAGCAACAGCATTTTACCAAACCAGCATATTATCTATAATTCTAACAGCCCAGTTATGGAAAATAACACTAACCCACCTAATGTTCAGTTTGGTAAAAAGTAAAAATGAATGAATACATGCATATTTTTAAACATTACATTCACAAGTGAATTTCACAGAAAAGACTAATACTGTAGAACTGGTTTTATTTGCGTTAGTTTTATTTTCGCTAATATTCGCGAATCGAATACCTCGCGAATTCATAAATGTCGCGAATAATTGCTGAGTTTTATATATTTGAAAATGGGCATGTTGAAAATACGCAACTTAAGTCAGTACTAGTATTTTATCGTAGACTAATCATTTTAGTTAATCTGATGAAAGCAATATATTTAAACAATAAACAAAAACCTTTAATGTTTGCAATCAAATTTTTTTTATAATATTGCTTTTACTTAATTATCGTTTGTTAAACAATTTTGGACTTCGTTTGAACATAATAGTAACAGTTTTTCACACTTATCTACCGTTTGTAAAACATATCTTCCACAACAATGCAAAACTATTATCAAGCTATTGTTATTTATTATTGTTATACTTTATTTGATATAAAACACTGCATCACAACTTTAATGTCAAACAGATCGATCACGTGTGACACACAAATATCAAAGCAACGTAAGCCTGTATTTGATCACACTTTAATCCTGCCTGATGACGTCGCGAATTCATAAATACGCAAATAAAGAAAACAGCTGCTTTTTAACAAAAAACGCGAAATTTTGGCCTCGCGAAATTAAAGCGTTCTACAGTAGTCAAATACCTCCTTCTTTGTTGATATCACTTAAACCAATCCAACATGCCGCATCATCAGAAGTTTGACATCTAAAAATGAACCAAAGTATGAAGTACATGTAGTGTTAGGTACAAGAACTGTTGTGAATTTTGTCGAAAATGAACTCCAGCGAACGACAGTTATAATAATAAAGACAAATGGAAGTGATTCCTTTCTTTTTTGTATAATGATCAAGAAAGAGTTACATGTCATTCCATCACAGTTAAAATGGTTTCAAATGCTTTGCCGAGAGCCAATATTTGGTATGTTTAGTAAATACATTTTCTGACAAGTATAAAACACTAAGACAAGAAAGTACATATTACATTAATAAAATAGACCTTCAGTTTCGCATTGTTGATACTTCAAAAGAATTTGTAAACATTGCATTTCTCAGCAATTAAAAAAATGCTGACGTCTCATATCATTTTTTATATTTTCTCACGATTATAACTTACAAGTTCATCACAAATGTATTTTCAGTCTCATCTACAATGCTAACCATTGAAGATCTAATAGCATTACACAGTGCGTTTGCTTCTTGCCAAGGCATTGTGATATTCATCATCTGAAAAACAACAACAACAAATCTGCTGAAAAACCGTTGTCCACGTGACTATAATATTATTAGTATTGACATTGCAATCGTAACTACTCGGTCATTCCTGTCACTGATAAATACATCTCGCACATAAGTGTAGGGTTACAAATTTTATGCACTAGGCATTCGTTTTTAAGAATCCTTCTCAGAATGGCAGGCTTTCAAATGTGTTCATCGTACGCGACTGATAAAATGGGCGTCAAGTTCACATTTAAAGAGAAACAGGTTGTTTCCGTCGTTGGATTCCCAGGGTCAGCCATAATGGAAAGTAGCCCGTGATCAACAAAAACAATATGGCAGCCTGGCTATTACGTCTGAGGGATTTTCGTTAGACAAACGCCTAGGAGTTTCGATTGACTGACATTGTTCACAGTAATTTTCTTTTGTCATGGACATTTTAAAACCAAAGTTACCACTGGTATAATGTTTTTCAGCATAGCCATCTTTCCTCAGTTATTTTTCAGCATTTTCTCAGTTTTGACCTTATTTCTTGGCATATAGATACTTATCATTGGTTGGAAGTTTAGCCCTGTACCAGTTCTTATGACGCTTTATCTAGCATTTGGTTGCTAACGGTTCCTAAGTAAGCTGTTTGTCTTTTTTAAAGACATTTCTTGTTACTTTATCTTTTGCATCGTTACGCGGACACAGTGCTGTTTTGTAAAGACGAATAGTTTCGTTTCAATGCCAGTTTTTTAAGGAGTCCCCTTTTCTATGTCCACCATATTCAGAGTTGTATGAAACATTTCAATTCTATATCATTCAAGCGATCATGCCAGTTCTATCAAAATAATATAAACATTGTAATGATTGATA
>OZ026843.1:10116937-10206708 GCA_964023205.1 Lutraria lutraria
GACAACCAATGGCCGTATAGTTGAGGTCTAGCCATCACATAAATGACTTGGTAATTTCAATACATGTCTAATGAAAAGCCTAGAAAGTAAGGCCGACATTTCATAGAATTCTTTGCCACCTTTATTTTTGGGGATTGACAATGTCATGATAATTATATATATCAAAATATATGCATGAGTACCTGTGTAGTCTTGGTTGAAATATGACACTTTGATAGATTGGATAGACTGGCCTGCCCAAGAATATTTCGAGTCAGTTACGTTCAAACCAATCCAGAAGTCTGAATTGTATTTTGTGAGCTCACTTGACAGAAATGATTGAGTGTACCTGAAAACAGGTTAGAACAAGTGACATTTTTTAGAGAAGGAAGAAGAAATGCAGTAAACTTTGAAGTAAAACTCCATTGTCTTAATCAATTCTAAATATCTTCTTAGCGTTGCTTGACTGATACATTGTCAGGCTGACTATATACACCCTTGTTTAAATCATAACGAGTGTAATTTATCCTTCGGCAAAAATGTTGTGAGGAACTTTCGTCCTCTTTGTGAGCAACCATATTGTACATCAACAAGGTAAGTTTTTCTGAACTTTCGAAGAATACAGGCCTTTGTGTAAAAGTATCAAAATGCACTAAGCTAGCTTTGGGTTTTCCGAGTCAGCAATTAGGTCAACTTTCAAGTGTTTGCTATTCAATTCATGCTATGTTGATACATCATGTAAGCTAACTATACTCCAAAAGTACTACATTAATATTTATCAGTTGTTACCTGTGTGAATGCAATTCACTGTTTATCGTAACACCTTGCACTAAGACATCAAAGTACTATAAGTACTCATAGAAACTGAACTTACAAAGATATGCACTGCAACATGGAACGGGAGCTAGTTTAACACGGATGTAGATAAACATAGTAGTTAGGTTCACATAAAAATCCATGCGCACCAAAAAATCATACAAAAAGTAAGACAAAGGAAAAAATCTAAATTTGATATACAAAACCATGAACGCACAGATTATCAATATATGCCAGCGACCCTCCTAGTGTCTCGCATGTTGTTTGAGCTGATTGCCATGATTTCTCATCTGTTTGATAGATATAACAGTAAGCACCATAGCCGTATGAATTGTCCTGTAGATATAACATGCACTCATGTCAACAAAATGAATACAACTATAACAATATAATGAGACAGTGTATAACAATATTATCATTAATAAGAATTACATGTGTCTCTTCACACACATAAACAAAAAAGAGAATGTTGCAACAATTATCTGGGAGCTCACTCAACATAAAAAATTGAGGGTCAAACATAAAAAATTGAGGGTAAAACATAAAAAATTGAGGGTAAAACATAAAAAATTGAGGGTCAAACATAAAAAATTGAGGGTCAAACATAAAAAAATTGAGGGTAAAACATAAAAAATTGAGGGTCAAACATAAAAAATTGAGGGTCAAACATAACCCAAAGCCGATTAAAAGACAACAAAAGTTCCTATTTATGTAATGGTAAAATTCTACCTTTGGTACAAAGTCTCAAGGGTTAGAAGTTTTTTTCTCCTGCTAATTTCAAGAGTCAAAATGCCATTTTAAGGGTCAAATGAGTGCCCTTAAGCAGGGATATGTATGTGACAATACTGTGAGAAGATAAACATTTAAAAGTTTTGAATGTATTAAATATTTGAACAGTAAAATACAGTCAAACCTGTGAACAAAGGTCGCGACCTCTAGAAAGACAAAAATGGTCTTAATTGACAGTAGCTGCTAGTAGCTGTTTGACTGTATATTTATTCTTATAATGATATGTGCAATGGCAACGTTGTGTTTATTAACATTTACCATATCGCATCCAACTTTCAATGGATCTTCAGTTGTGTCAAAATCGAGGGTAGATATTGGTTTCTTGCATATAAAACCAGTTGTTAAATCGTTACAGCTCCCGTCATTCCATTTACCATTCTGTCAGTAAGTAATTGGTAAAATATTGTGTCTATCATTTGAATAATCATGATATACGCTCGTACATGAGCACTTAAATAACTCAATTAATATAATTATGTAAATATTTTTTTCATTCCACTTTGTAATTTTTACAATGCCACAACATTGAGATTATCATATATTCTGTTATGAACAATTTTCATCACGTAAACCAATCAATAAAATTACACGGTGCTAGAGAACTGTAATGGTATTTTTAGATTTTTAAATGAAATGTAGATAATAACTATGTGTGTGAACAGTAAAGAAATACTACATCTAGGCTTCAGAAATCTACCAGTTCACCCTTTACCCATGATGCCCCAGAGGTAAGTACTCATGTATTTCTTAAAAACATCATCATCAAGTAAGAACTTAATTCTTGTCTGACCTAAATTATATGAAAGCTGGCTATGGCAATGTAAGCATTTTGTGCCATTTAGTACTTATTTTATAAAGATGACTCTCCATTCATACTTAAATGAAGTTCTTTGCTAATGGTTAACTGTCAGTTTAGTTGTGTTTCTAGATGGTTGTAGACTTGAGTCAGCAGTGGTGCAGTATATACCTTGATGTACATTTTATTATATTTATTATCAAATGATTCGTGATTCACACAAATTTTATTCCATAACTCATCATACTTTCACAGTACTTTGATTCTTATACCATACATGTGTGTAAACATGGTTATAGGATGGTATACAAACCTGCACATACATTCCAACACAACTGCCTTTATTTGCTCTGAATGCATCCGGCTGTCGCACGCCCCAGTTCGTATATTTAACTCTTGTATTGTCGGCCCACATGTAACTTTGTTCATATCCCAAACTATGAAGGCCGATCCAATAGCCACGAGTAGGAGCTGTATAAATAACAATAGTCCATTTTGCAAGGTAACCATTTTATTAACAACCATCCATTCAATTATTATCATATGCATGTTTCTGGTTAATGTTCACTTTAAGAAGCATTATAATCATTATTGTAAGATGTTTTCTCCTGTAAAGCAATTTTTAATGATATAATTTTCATAAATACTTATATTGGTTAGAAATATTAGAATTGAATATTAAGATCATATTGACTGAGAAGTATATCTCATTCTACAGTACTACATGATCAGTCTGCTGGCATACTTGTCACATGACCTGACCTGATATAGGAGCATACTACTACTATGAGTAGTACATAGTGATACACCCCTCACACCAATTGTATAAATATTGTTTAACTTTAACTGCTGGGTCAAATTTAAATTATTTTAACCAATAGTTAGAAGACAAAAATTGGTTAAAGGAGCATACCCTACAACTTGGTGCATTTAGAATTAAGGCAAAATGATGATAAATTAGAAGCTTGTGAAGAAAAAAGCCGACAAAGAAAGTTTCAGCCAAAAATTCATCCAATTAGAAATAAAATCATAAAAAATATGTATTTGTGACACATACATTTAGTCATGGAAATTTTTGGGTGGAAGTGATTTATTATTCATAGCTATGTTTTTTTGCGGCTAGTACCTAAACTAGTCATTTTATGACCCATGTTCTTCCTGCAATTATCCATTATATATTGTTTTACATATACATCTAGCACATTTTTACACTTTCACAGAATGTTTGTCAGTTGTAGGGTATGTCCCTTTAAATCTTACCTGCATCTTAGACATGGGTAAAATTAATTCCAACTTCAACCAAAACAGCAATTGGTAAAAATTTACCTAAGTGTAGTGTAGTGTTTACAATTGCTAACCCATACTTTAGTCAGGATTTCAACCAAACTTCTGGTTTAACTCAGCGGTTAAAGTTAACCAATATCAAATTGGGTTCAGCCGGTGAATACCCATATAATCTATAGTATACGACCTATATGATAAGATTCAACGAAGCATGAGGCATAAGTTCTGATTCTTTGACAACAGAAAAATTAAATACTCACCCCCTGCGCATACACCGCATGACATTGCACAATTCTTTAACATCCATGGGTAGTTTACACTACACTCACCAACGCTTGCCCAATGTAAGCATTTTTCAGTATTCTCATAACTGAAATGTAAATTATTCACTTATTAATTAAGAGAGGGTAACAGTAAAATTAGTTCCAAATTTCATGAAAGAGCTAATTTGCATAATAGTTCAATTCTACATGTATAATCATTTTAAAAATGTGGATGCATACTAATGATAAAGTATGATAAAGATGCTCTATATGCATAAAACCACAACTTGCTTAAAGGCAAGAATTCAACACATATGGAATCAGTACCATTCATATTGCTAAACAACTGCGTCAATATACATATGTTCATCAATACATTAATATAGAAAAGTCCAAACTGTTAGTGTACTTATCCAAAGGCACAGATCTGTTTTGCTCCAGTGTACAATGCTCAATCAGACATACTTACATATCTCTGCAGTTGACTAGGCATTCACCACAAGCATGATGACAGTGTGTTGTCATCCACACAGGGTTTTTATGGCACTCCCCAGTCTCAGCCCACAGCTTACATTCAGTGTCATTGTCGTGAATGTTAAAACAGTATCTATCTGGATAAGGCAAAATATATATCATATCTAAATAGTAGGTCTGGTCTGGGAAACATTAGACATGTAGCACCAAACTTTGAAGGAACATTCATAGATGGTACAAAGTAAATGGAATATAGAATGCTAAATGATATACAAATGTAGTACATGTAGTCATACTATAAATAAATTCGTACAGTACTTAAAGTGTGTGCCTTAAAATACAAGTAAATGTGATTACCAGTATATACAGCAGAATTACATTCATTTGAAGAAAAAGTGTGTACCATAAATCTCTGGAACAAAAATCAAAACAATGGGGTAATATAAAACGTTGGAACATAGCTTTTACCAAATGCAGACATTTTACCTCTTGGCAGTTGACTCAGAAGGAAATCTTGTTGGTTTTGGTGATCTATACTAGCCAGAAGTCCTCCTTCCTTACGACAGAAACTGTTGGCATCTTCCCAAGTCAGTTGTTCTTCAACAATTTGGAAACACGATCCAGCATACTTCATCCATCCAATACCTTCGCAACCATAGTATTTGTCCCCTATGATTTTACAATTTATTTATTGTTTAAGCCCATTCGACAGGTATGGTCATTTCAAATCCACCCAAGGGAGAGAGAGAGAGAGAGGGGGGGGGGGGGGATAAAATACACAGTCAGGAGAACTGAGCATATATATCCCTACTCTTGTCAAATATCTTTCTGGTTCTTCATAGTGCCTAGTGTAAAGCACCGAATTTCGCCTCACCCTTTTTCCTAGGATTTTTCTAGGCATAGCTTTGTTGCTGGAATGGGGACACAACTTTACAAATAAAGATGCCAATATTTCAGATACTCAAACACGAAGAGCAATGATGGATATGGTGTTGGGAACAAGCCACTTACACACATTCAACTCCTTCAAACTGGCTTTCTCTAATATATGTCTAAAAAATGTCTAGCCAATAATTCAATTATTTCATTGCACAACATTTGAAACAAATGCATAAAACTTTCGTTTCAAAATGAAACAAATACAACTTTCATTAAGACAAAACTAATAATATGTTTATATATAAAATTATTGTTGGTTATTGTAGGTTATACCATGGAAGACATTGTTGTCAATTAAATATAATTCTGTAAGTTAAACGTTTAATTAATTGTACCAATGAGCTAAGATTTAAGAATAAATTGACAACTCTGAAATCAGGGAAAAACACTTTGAATAATAGACAATAACATGCATTGCTAGTAAAAACCTTTTGGTATTTTCCAGTATGCATCAGTGTACTGTGCTGTTGATACAGATACAAAATTAATATCGTATAATTTATCGTTGGTGTATGTTAAAAGTACTGATGACCCAATCTTGTCAGATGCACCAACAAGTATAGTTGTGGAGTTCCAAGTTATCCAGAAAGATCTACAATAAACAACACGTGTAACGTTGTACTCGTGACAAAATAGGTATACAGTACAACCTCTGTCGAGCAACACCCTGTGGGTGCTGCAAATATTGGCTTTTGTTTAGAGGTTGTTGATCTACAGAGGTTAAATTTATAGTAAATATCAGCTTAGGGAAATTTTGAAGGTGTTGATATAGAGAGGTTGTTGCTCTACAGAGGGCCGGTCTGGAGAAGTTGTACTGTATATGGATTCATGATAGAGCAGTTATAAATTAACATACTGATTATATTCTGACAATCAATGGTATTGACCAATAGGAAATACATTGACATAAAGTACAGATTTGATGATGCTTTCAAAAACAGATACTGGGCTTGGTAGTGAAGATAGAGACATTGAAAAAGCATCAGTGAAATATCGGCAGCCAGAGCTGAGATTCAATCGATTAGTAGTCCAGTGCACTGCCATAATACCACCGATCCACCCACTGTCCATACAGTAGATTAGGGTAGATAGGTATTATTATTTTTTTTATTTTTTTTTATAATTTTATTTATTTCCAGCTTTGTCACAATACATTATTATCATACAAACACAGTGTTACAGACATTTTTTTTGGCGTTTAACCATAAGGTGTAAAAGGAAATAGTAACCCTACTTGAATGAACTCATAGACAAGAGATCCACATCATAGTTCTCCACTCTATCCGCACTTCCAGCATGTGTTTCTTCTATAATGGTTCTCTTGTTTCCCCACCCACCAATTATGATCAGATACGCAGAAGAATCGTAGACATCCCGCTTGTTTTGAAGTAGAACATGCGCATCATGCTTGGTCTTTACTTGAAATACGAACGTATCCTTAACTCGGACACCAAGTTCAAACAAATCAAATTTTTCAAAGTTCTTGTTTACTCCTTCTGAGGCTTGATAGAATTCAATCGTTTCATTGGCTGAATCAAACAGAAAAATATGTAGAATGAGATTACAATTTGATTACCTGTATAAACATTCAAGAAATAATTGACAATAGGTTGCAATCGTGCTAAACTGATTAACTTTAGTTCATTATGAACCAGTTGTGTCTTGAACCAGTAACACTAAGAGGTTTAGTATCAGCGAGGGAGAACATTTTAAGTGTGATTCATCATACATTACAAATATTTCAACAAACATTTCAGAAGACAAGGTATTGATAAAAACAATTAAAAATGTGCGTATGTCATCTTTGGAGAGAGCTAAACTAACCCTGTAATAACACCGTACAACTTGCTAAATATAATATCAATTATTATCTTAAAAATAATTGCTGTTATTTTGGGGGCTTTGTTTAATGGCTGACGGAAATGTTACCGTAGTAACGGAACCATATTCGGACAGCTTTGTCCGGAGTATAAAAGGAGTGACCACGTGGGGCAGCGGTCTTTTTAAACTGGCGTTCGGAGCGAACAGACATCTTTCCCCCCCACCACTCCCACTTAGTGAAATAATGCTTAGCTGTAATCGCTTAACCTAGCAGAGTTTCATGTAGAGAAGGCTAATGTATTTTAGAGCATTAGTTCATGAACTAAATTAAGTAACATTCTGTTCATAACTAGTTGGATCTGGAATTGAGAGATGGTAACAGGTTCAGGGTAGACTATTAGCCTTTATAAGAAGGAAAAGATAAAATCATGCAAAGTCATGTAGTATAAGACATGACAAAAAATATGAAAAAATAAAAAGCAATATGTTTATTTACAATTGCTTAAACTAATTGTTCAAGATACTGACAAGATTTTGCTTATATAGTTTCAGATATGGATCAAGAGCAAGGGGAGTAATTAGAGTCAGAAACCAAGTCCAGGTCCAATGAAAACAAGACTGGAATAGAAACAAGGAAAGAAATACTGAAATACCACAACAATTGATTGTGTAGAAAAGTGAAATTATACTCATTGAATGAAGAGACAATGGCTCAAATATTGATCGTCAATCTGGATTTGATTGGCAATTTGAAATAATCTGTTGCGGGGGATGACGGCTTATGAAACTCAACTCAGACACTCAAAGTCATCAAGATTCCATGTTACATATTTATATCCAATTAAAATAGTTACTCAGTTTTGCCCATTACAAAGCAAGCTGCTTGGCAAATCTTGAGCTTAAGAAATTTAGGGTCTGAGTCAAGGTTGGGTATGGTATCCAAGATTAACTTTAAGGGATAGACAAATTTGGTGTAAAATTACATCGCTGGGATAAGCTATCCCACATATTATTTAGCCAAGCTGGCTACTAGTATAAGCTATTATGCTGGGGTAAGCTACCCCTCATCTTATATGGACAAGCTGTCCACTGCATAATGTCTATCCAGACTCAAGACTGATTAAATTAGCAAACACATGCATGTCCGTGCCCCGCGAGTATCGACTCACTTGGAATAACCTAGGAGTCGCTTGCCACGGCCATTAGATGGCAATACGTTTTGAATTACTCCCCTTGTCTGATGTATTAAAGCAATAAATTAATACCTAAAGTTTTCAAATTGTTGTCAAGTTTTTCTAAATATAGCTGCTATAGGTGGGTTTCCATGACCAGTCGCATTTATTCATATCTAAGAGTGATACAAATTAAATAGAAGGGTTTTCTAGGCTCAATTAACATGTAGTGTGGCTTGTCAGGGAAATCCGCCTGTACAAAGCATTATCATAAATAATATATGCTTACATGTTAACCTCTACAACGTAATAAAAATATGAATGTTTCATGATACGTTTAGTAATTTTAAACATAATACAGTCAAATAAAGAAATTTACTACCTACAATTTGAACAAAAAATGCATATATCTAGTATTTGAAATAATGAATCAGTACTTACATTCGATAAAGTATTTTGGCATTTCAGTGGTCGTTCCTTCTGTATAGCCTTAAATAAAATATGCTTAGAGTACATATCACATCACAGAAATAAATCTAACTCATGATAGTCACTTTCTCATATGAAGCGAAAAGGTTAATTCTATTATACATGTTAAGAACTGAATGTTACTTATTCCTAGTAATAAGAAACAGTTAACGTCACATACATTCAAAATCAAAGCTGTAATATTATAAAATAGAAGAAAAGTTTTAAACAACGATCATCACATTAACCATTTTTTATTACCCGAACCTCACTATCATATTCTAAAAATAATATTTAAAGTGTGTGTTGAATATATTGAATTCCTGTAATTTAGATCGAAATGACCACATACGAGATTTCTTGCAGATGTAGCCTTTCAATAAACCACATGGCGCATCATTCCACAAACCAAAGGTCTCTGAACTGTTTGTATGTATCTCTGCACAATGATCTTCTGTGTTGCTATAATCTGGTGCACCTATAATGATATAATCATATAGCACCAAGGCTTTAGTATATGATAACATTCAAAAGTGTCAAGCAGTGGTTAAATTGAATCAGTTAAGTTTTTTGCAATACAACAAAATAACAACAACACGAAGTTAATAATTATGTACAAAATGAATGAACGAATGAACGAACGAACGAACGAACGAACGAACGAACGAACGAACGAACGAACGAACGAACGAACGAACGAACGAACGAACAAACAAACAAACAAACAAACAAACAAACAAACAAACAAACAAACAAACAAACAAACAAACAAACAAACAAACAAACAAACAAACAAATGAAATAAAAAATAACTGAGGCAGCAACACAGTAAACAAAACGTTAATGATAGAAAAAATTTGAAATAACAGTATATAACAAGAATCTAAAAATAAAAGCAACATACCAAATGGAAAATTGAAGATATTAAATCCAAAATCATATTCACGTAAGATAAAAGCATTATTGAAAACCAAAATTGTGAAAAGCAGTTTGTTTTTGGTAAATCTATACTTTAACAGCAGTGTCCAGGATGCTCTATTTGTAGAGATTTTTCAGCATGCCAATGCGTTTTGCTTGTTATTTCAAGAATAATAAATTTGCCAATCTGGTCCAATCAATTCATTGTTTTTTTTATTTCAGCTATAACTCAAATACCAGTATGTTTTTTGATAAAGGAATATTCCGGTTAAAACGTTTGCCAACCTGGTGCCCAGTTTAAAAACGCAAGCGGGTCTCCATTTCCCCAGTGCCATTGATGCTCCACTGCAGAGTCTGTCGCTCCAATCCAAATACCAGATGTAGAGGCAAAATCATCAAACATCCCTTGTAGCCGACCTATACAGTGAAGTGTAGTGGTTATATTAAAAGAAAGCAAAAACGGATAGCGAGAATATGATACATACATATTGTACCACACAGCCATCCACAATTGACACATCAACATATATACTACTACATATCAACATAAATAAACAGATCCTACCAAAAGCGTAAAAAAATAACAGTAGTTACAGTAGCAATGAAACAAACTATCAATGATTCATAAGGCTGTAATGTAGTCTCAAAGTCCGCCTTATAAATGCCTCAGCAGCAACATATAGCATTTTAGAATGTCTGGAGTGGGCAACTGACCATGCCATATGGACACATTGGGATTGACACCTGTTATCTTTTAATGAGTCAAAATTCTGTGTTGATTTCAAGCATTACTGCACAGAACACTATGACTAGAACAACATCTGGGATGGCTCTAATACTACTTAGACTCTTTGAAGGCTTATTAGCAACATAAAGGGCTAATTGTAAGCAGTTATTAATACACATTGGAATGATTACTTAGAATTTAGTGATTTATTGCATGTATTTCATTATTTGATCAAGCATTGAAGAGCTAGGTTATCAAAACATTAATGTCAACCAATTTTGCTTATACCACAAATATCATTTTAAATTATCAAAAGGTAATTTTGATTCAGACTGACAAAACAGGTATTCCTGAACTTTCTTTAAATTTGATTATGACATGTTTAGAATAGACAGTAAGTACAAAAGTTTTGTACATTTACCAATTGGATTATATGATTACCAGTGATAAAGTGCCTTAACTATTACCTCTGGAATGGTATAAATGGACTTCAACTTTGGACAGCAATGCAGATTTTGTGATGTGACTAATTCATGCATGTCATATTACGACTTTAACGTTCTTCATTTACCTATAATATACGCTTGTTCGTTGTTTGAAACTATGCTTGCTAGACTTCCATCTTCATCTAAGCACTTCTGTTGAGCATCATTCCATGTTGTTGCATATTGCAAACCAACAGCAAACTTATAACATAATCCTGTTAACGTATCGACATACCAACCTGCACCACAAAACCACCTGTCGACTACATAAAGATTGGCAAATATCATATTTTCATTTATACTCAGTGACCCGACTGTCTAGGCATCAATTATATATGCTGCATAATAACATTATAACTGTGCTCTTACTCAATTCCTATTAATAATTGATAAGTGAAATTATGCTTTGCTATGCATCAGGTTGCTCTGAAACATAATTTGAAGCTATCATTACACAAGTAACAAAGAAAACACGTTGTTTAGTACTGTGTATCAAAATAAAATAAAGGATCATGGATATTGTGAATAATTGTATATACTGAATTCTTAAAAGCATGGATATACCTGCAACAATATCATCCGAAAATAAAACAAAGACATTAGTTCAGACACAAGGAGAGACAATGGAGGAAACAGTAGAAATTTGTGATTTATATTCGATTGTGATACTTTGTGTACAATAAGTAAATTAAGACAAAATCAAATAATAATCTACTACTATCTTAGTTTCAAAAGATTAGATTTTCATTTTAAAAAATGACGTAAAATAGACAACAAATTCTACCTACCTTGGGAGACATATTTTGGTGTAGAAATACTAGTAGAGGTAGTCTTAATGGTTGAAGACTGTTCCACAGACACGTCTAAATGAATTATATAAACAAGTGAATGTTTTTTTACGATAACACAATTTTATCTGGAATCACTCAAATAATCTTATTGTTTTACCAGGTAATTAAAGGTCAACATTTTTAGTGTTAAATCATTTAAATTTCTGATCCTTGTCTTTATAATAATTGATAATAACATCTTAATATGTAGCTATATTTGTACAAACTTTATGTATTAAATTTTAATATTTGTAAAACAACACCATTACACAAACGTCTGATTTCCAATACAACAGATGTAACTTGCAGGGGGTATTACATGTACTTATTCGACTATACAAATGTATATTTATCATTATCAATATAATAATCAAATTAATAACTAAATGATAACATTCTCTATAGGACGCTGTGGGAACCAGTGTATTATCATGAAAATTGTTAGCCAGTCAAGCTACTTCTGTTGCCTTAAAACTTGGCGGCTGCAATACCTTGTTGTAATAAATAAATAATACAGTGAATGACAGATCGGATCAAACCAACTCGTGAAATCGAGCACATATGGTAAAAATCAACCCCATAAATCTGGTAATGGGAGAAAATGTATCTTCAAATTAAAAAAATAATGAAGTTGTCTCAAAACGAACTTACGGTTTGGACTTGGGCCAAACTACACTAAATTATATATCAAATGAAACGCTACTAGCGCTTAATCTACATTTATATATCTGAGAGAAATATACCGGTTTTCAACATGAGCAACTTAAGAACTTACCCCTTTTTTCACATATAAATGTTAACCCAGAAGGCGCCAAGCATGGCATCGGAATCATTAGACCTGCCAAGTTTCCGACAAGTGTAAGGGCTCCACATTGTGCTTCTTCGGTGTTCGAAACATCTCTAACTAAAATTTTGAAACTTTAAGATAATTTGAAAAGACGTTTCCATTATTGGTAGCTTAAAGAATGATACACAAACTTCAAATGTCAATTATAGACAGTCAATGTTGATGTTACTTTAAACTTACTTTAATAATAAGGATACACATTCTTGAGGATTCCCTCGGTTTAGTATGTTTTCTATAGATGTAAAATTAACTCTAATAGAATGACCATTAAGGAAGAAACAGAATAAAGTCTATTCAGATTTAGAAAGAATGTCTAATGACAATTATTCAGTGTAAAGAGAAAGAGTCGCAAAATTACATACTGTCAAGCATGCCATCACCAGTCCATTTAACCAATGTATTTGTCCATCTCCACTGATATTTTTCAGTTTCAAAGGCACCTACCCATACTGCTTCCCTCTTATTGCCAGTACTCAGTGCTACAAATAAACCATTAGTATCAAGAATGTGTGTCATCCTAACTAGTCGTTGATATAACACAAGAAAACATTGCTACGGATGCAGCCGTTTTCAAGGACTTTACCAGAACTTGTGTGATTGAGGTCAAAAACAATTTCAAACACAATTTATTTTAAACTATACAGTATGAGAGAGATTTGAAGTCGAAAAGTATCGAAAATCTCCATGTAAAATTAATTGTAAATAGTTTTACGATTAGCTTTAAGGGACATCGCCAGTATGAAAATGTTAAACTTTATACACAATTTAATACCTTGTAAAAATAACTGCTCTAATTTGTCTTTGATAGACACCAATCTCCCATCAACAATTTCACACTTTTTGGCAGCCGATTTCCAGCCTGTAAGTCTTGTGTCATGCTTGTAACAACTGTCCATCCTTGGATTATATACCCAGCCAGCATCACATTTATCTGATCCTAAAATGATACATGGAGTATGGTATCTGTTGAAATCTTATCAGTAGCATCTTAACCTTGTGACAATCACTTGTGCACATCTGAAGTAGACTCCCAGTTTCAGACTTTATTTAGTACAGCATTATGAATTAAAAAGGACTAGAGCTATCACAGAGGTGACTTAAATACCCCAGCTAAGAATACTGAGAATGTAATAGTACACTATATGGCTAAGTTCAAGGAGACATTACTCTGCAATGAGTGAATTGCTGGGCATGAAAAATCTGTCTTGCACATCTACACTTGATGGTGATAACATATTTCAAGTTTCATTGCAATAGCTTAAAAAATGTGGAAGTAGTTTGCTCCACAATATTTTATGCGGACGGATGGACAGACAGAGTGACTCCAATATACCCTCTCTCAAATTTCGTTTGCAGGGGTACAAACATGATTTTCTTCAACAAACCTCGTGTGATTTGGCAAGACAAAGGACTAACGAATATACCTGGTTCATACTGACACACATATCCAGCTGTGATCCCTGTGTAATGACAGGGTAGATCATTTAGTTCTCCGTATTTACTGCTATGCACACCTAACATCAAACAATCTTCTTCGTTAGTATTGTCTGGCTGACCTAAAACAAAAGTTGATGCAACAGATTATCATTATAGAAATTTAGAATGTTGAATCTGAAGTTTGTACATGCTGGTTTCACTGCCTCCATTTGTATTTTTATTATCTAGTTCACATTTGTTGTGGAGTATCAATTTCCAGGTAACCACAAAATGATTCGTCAAGAATATAATTATAATATACTGTTTTCAGATAAACATGGTATAATTTGTGTACACAATATCACTTCCATTTAGGTTATGTTTCTATGATACAATGCAACCATTCCAAAGCAACACCCATTGAGAGTAGCAAATATATGTTGTTGTTGAGAGGTTGTTGCTCTAGAGAGGTTAAACTCAAATATATGTTGTTGTTGAGAGGTTGTTGCTCTAGAGAGGTTAAACTCAAATATATGTTGTTGTTGAGAGGTTGTTGCTCTAGAGAGGTTAAACTCAAATATATGTTGTTGTTGAAAGGTTGTTGCTCTAGAGAGGTTAAAGAACTAGTAATAGTTAAATCATGCAATAGGAAATAATCAGCCTGTTGTCAAAGGGAGGTTGTTGCTCAAGAGAGGGCTTTTCTGGTGAGGTTGTACTATATTCCTCTTATATTAAATATCAATAAATACTCAATCGCTCATACATGATCAACTTGATTCTACATGTACATGTATAACAATTTCCTACCTGGTACCCAGATAAAGTTGCCATCCCAAGGCGTATCTCTCATAAACCATTCCCACTTGCCTTCTGAATCAGCATCAGTACCTCCTAACCATAAACCTTCCCAGGCATGATCTCCTTGCATTCCTTGATGCTTTGCTAAAGCTATCAACAAATAAATAACACACCATAACAATATGGACCATAATTGACTGATGGACCCTTAGCTTACAAAATGGAATATATACATCTAGAATATATGCATGTTACTTATGACATTACAAATTGCATACAGTTACATAAACATTCATCACCTTCATACAAAGAAATCAGTATTCAGTTTATATTTTAAAACATCTTTTCCATGTTAAAGACAGAAAGTGTCATTATTATTAAACAGTGCATAATGCATGTCATGCCCAGAGTTAAGTCTCACATTATTGCATATTAATATATGGACCCATTCTGTTTGAAAAAATAATTAAATTATCCTTCATAAAAATGGAAATCAACAAAATATCTAATTCAAAACAATTATGGAATACATGTTGCTATCATCCAAATACCAGATTTATGTGGTTATAGAACTTGTATTTACCTACATTACACTGTAAGCCATCAGTTTGGTGACTGTATGTTCCTTGCTAACTATTGTTAGTCATAAAACTTTGTGCAAATATTTGACAAATGAATAAATTCATGTATATAGTTCACAAGCACATGGTAATATCATACCCTACATCAATCAAATAGAATAAACCCTAAATGTTAACAAATTCACCATAATCTGCTATGACACAACCACATTGAGCTTCAAATAGCATTTCAGACATTATGCCACACAACAGCTTATAAATCTAGGTTAAACATCACAGAGAAATGCCTGCATGATTTACTTACCTATCAACTATAAATAGATCCAGTCATCACCATTAGCCAATCAAATGGCCAGGATTAGCCAAACTAGTAATAGACACTACACTATGTACACTAGCAAACAGGTATATAATAAACTAATACTCATAAGTATAATTCGTCTAGAAAAATGACAGAATAAATAATTGATTAGAAAGTGAACTTGAACTTACATGTGAGAAAGTTCTGCTCCGATCTATTGGCGATGCTTGCTAACTGAGAAGCATCTTGCAAACATTTCGATGCAGCTTCGAACACATGAATACTAGAGGCCGAAACAATTTTTACACACGTCTTCGATATATTGTTAAAGATCCATCCAGGTCTACAAACTGCAATCAATCATTTGAAATACTGTGGAATCATTAATTTTCATTGGGATTTAATTTTGTGGATTTCGTGGGTCGTCTCATCCACGAAATCAATTCTCCACAAATTTAAATGCAGAGGTAAGGCATTTTATTCAAAAATCAAAATCCACAAATTCATGTCCCCACGAAATAGCCAATTTAGTAAAAAACACGAAAATTGAGCCTAACGAAAATAAGTGAAAATACAGTATTCAGTGACTATGAGTACAAGAAACGTTAGAAAAACATTAACACTTAATACAAAAAGACAAACATGGCACAAACTTTCACACAGTCGAAGATGTACAGAAATATATATGGTACAAACACCATACATCAAACTTGGTCACAAACATATGTTTACGAAATTATGCCGAAGTTTGATAATGAAATAAATCATACATCACTATGCGAAGTAAATGACCCTGTCAAAAAGCTATTCATACTTCATCAAATATTCATGAAGTATGCAAGCATTGTTCAAGAAAAAAATCATGTTTCGCATTCGAAAGGGGTCAGTTATTCCTAGGTTTTTGACTCATCGACACTACATGGACGACGAAAAATACATGTCGGGACAATAATTTATTTTATCTTAAAAAATGCACTTTGTAAGGCAAGAAATGTACGCTACCTCCTTGTTCAAACACTATCTGCTTCATAGGTGCACTCGTTGTTGATCGAGTTGTAGTTGGGGCTGGTGTTGTTGTTGTTGTTGTTGTTGTTGTAGTACTTGTTGTCGTACTTAATTCTATGAATAATTATAATTTATTACAACATATCATGTTCCAGATCAGCTTGTTTTATTGTATTAGATTACAAAAAAAAGATTCTGTTCAAAGTTTGTGACATAATACTAAATATTGTAGGTACAAAACGGCATACCTTGGAGCAAATGGCAACCGCAAATTTTCATTTTGATTGAAATGTCTGAAGTTAAAATCAGTATTTATTTTAGTGATTTACTTTCAACATGGTTTCGTTTAGAAGGATAAAAAACTATGAACCAAATAAAGTAATACATCCTTTACTTACCTTGTCTCATACAAACAGCGAAGTTTTTACTTGAACATGAAGTGTCACTCCATTTACCGGATTTATGCGAAGAATCTAACCTTAATATAGCACAATCTTTATTTCCCTCAGAATTACTAGGTTCACCTGAAGCAGTTTTATTAGTTTTGTACATTGCATTGGATTTAACAGTGTACCATCATATATTACTAAAACCTGCTAACAATCTTACCAACTTCTATTTAACATAGATACAATGTTTATACATTTTGTATATAATGTTTTAAAATGAACTTATTTTAAAAATTCTTCCTTAGTTATTGTACAATTTCAAAATGGTTAGAGACGTAAGGATGTCAATGGGTTTTCTTAAAATGATGCACTTAGAAAAAAAATTGAATGTATGATAAAGAATATGTATTATAATTTGTTTAGAAATACATTCCATTTTATTTAAGATTATTCTGTTATTTATAAAGACTTCTAATTACCTTCTCCCCAATCAGTATACAACAATTTAGAATTGTCAATTGTTTCAAATGTGCCTTCTTGTTTGATATCATTTATGCCAATCCATATATTCGATAAAACTGGAGAATGCTCTGAAAGAAATTATTAGACTTGATGTAATCTAATGCCTACATGTGATATAGAAAACTACATATATTCTGGAGTGAATCTCATTCATCAAAATTGGCACGTAACCTATCAAGCGGTTACCTGAACAAGGATAATATTGAGCGTATGTTTTTATCATTTTTTAATCAAAGTGCTTTTTCCTCCTTACTCGTCTTTCTTGACAAATTCAGCATTATGTTATCTTTATAAACAATAAATCTGGATTGTCTTCAAATTAAAATAAATATGTTATACAATAATATAAATATGTAATATGCATTAATATAAATATGTTTTATACAATTACTAGTATATAGATATACTATATACATCTATGTAGATATGTAACATACACTAATATAAATATGTAATATGCATTAATATAAATATGTTTTATACAATTACTAGTATATAGATATACTATATACATCTATGTAGATATGTAACATACAATAATATAAATATGTAATATGCATTAATATAAATATGTTTTATACATTTACTAGTATATAGATATACTATATACATCTATGTAGATATGTAACATACAATAATATAAATATGTAGTATGCATTAATATAAATATGTTTTATACATTTACTAGTATATAGATATACTATATACATCTATGTAGATATGTAACATACAATAATATAAATATGTAGTATACATTAATATAAATATGTTTTATACAATTACTAGTATATAGATATACTATATACATCTATGTAGATATGTAACATACAATAATATAAATATGTAGTATACATTAATATAAAAAAGCTGATGTGTGTACTTAAATTTTTCTGGAAATTTCAGATTCCTAAACATGGTCATATTTCTAGTGAACGTTCCTCTGACTACTCACCATACAGGAATAATTGTTCTTCAGCTGATCGAGGGATTACCATTTTTGCATTCAATGAATTGCAGTATTCTTTGGCTGTGTCCAAGCTCATTTGTATGCTGCTAAACTTAAAACATGTGCCAAGATTGTCCGCCTTGTAGTCAATCCAATCCTTCCCACAACGGGAACCATCAGTATCTGTCAAATAATGGAATTTTAAACCAACAAAGAAATACATATAATGACATTATCAAACTACGGCAACCTAAGACACGTCAGATTTGGAGACCGAGTGCCTTCCTGCCTCTGATACATATCTGTCCTCGAAGAATGAGATAATACGGAGAGATGACAGTGGTGTTATGGTTTCTTCCATACTGAGAGAAAGAAACGTCTCGGTATAGTGAAAAAATCAAATATTTGATTAGTTGACATGATAAATGACTGAACTACATTACCAGCTTATGGTCAAGTGGAAGTATCGCAGCTGTGGACCAGTGATTAGTGCGCTGGTTTTGTTACGCTGTGATCCAGGTTCGATTCCAAGTCACGACAGGTTATACCTTTACACTGTTGATTTTCTTCCACAAGTTGAGAAGTTGCAGGTTCTTTGTTGAAGGGTAAGTCAGTACTGGTTAAAACACCTTCTAGGAAAACTGGTTAGGTGAATCAGTCGGTTTATATAAATGAAAAATTGTCAAAAAACGGCGTTAAACCCTAGTAAATGAATGGTCAAGTAGAATCAATTTACAAATATATTTCATAGTCAAGCCAAACTGAAGCAGGTGAGTAATTAATTACCGGTATGTACTTATTGTAGTTTGAATTGTAGAGAATATTGGCTGGTCTGTTTTCAACAGTAACTAAATAATAAGACTGCTCATATTACGATTTTTGTTTTCAACACGTGTGTTGATGACAGAATTATTTACAGACCTTCGTATACTTCCACCTCTGATAGTTCTAGAAATGTTTCTCCTGGAACCATTATCCTTATATATCTAAAATATAGCATTACAAAATTAATAATGTCAATATTTAGTTAGTGGTTGCATTAGAATAAATTAAATTTGTAATGCTGAACTTACAATGCAAACATTGCTTGTTGGACTAGCCACTTTCATTTCATTTAACATCTTGTCAAGTTAAAGGAGATCATGTTCAAATATGTTTAAACTTAAAATTGTTTCTTCCTGGATACATAATCATTGCAAGTATAGGGTAGGTAGGTAGAGGCGTCTTCTTGTGGGTTTTTTTTGGCTCTTGAAAGCATGCATCATGAGATGTACGTAGCTGAGCGGAGGCACCGACCGTGGGTATCCAACGATTGAAAGCATGTGGAGTGGTAAAAAAGTAAGACAGTGGATTTGCCATTACTATTGCTAATAAAAGTCTATGGTTCACATTTTTATGCCTTGTTGCCAGTCTTCAGACAGAGATACTCCAAGAGAGTTTCCAAGACTGGGAAATACGCTGGTACATAAGTCGAAGGCTCAGCGCAACACTGTCATAACTTGTTCATATTTCAGTATGAGTTATGACACTGTTGTGTTGAATCTTGGATTAGTGTAGGGTAACAAATTTTCGTCCGTGAACAACAACAGCCAATTAGCGGCCTGCCTGAAATGTCCGAGGAACTTTTCATTAGACAAATGCTGAGGAGTCCTGATTGACAGAGTGGGGGGGGAGAAGAAAATTTGTTAAATTCACCTTCCTTGTCGTCCATTCCCTTTAACTCGAATTATTTCCGGAGGTTGACTTTCCGTACTTTTATAAACCATATCTTCTGAACGTGACGAATCACGGAACATGCTGATGTAAAGTTGAAAATAACCGAGGCGATCCTTACAGCCTGTGAATAGATAGCCCAGAGTATTGTACATTTTATGCCATGGGTAGAGATACAATCTTATTATAGTTAAGCATTATATACATTAATAATTAACAGCTTATTAGGTTGTGTCAAAACGTGACATTTGTATGTTACCAAGATGGAAGTAACACAAATTAACTACAGTATCTATGACTTGTTTGAAAGTCAATGTGCCTATATTGTTCCCCGACGTTCTTGTTGCTGGAAATCAGAATATTGTGACCTGTAATAAAATGTTGTGTGTTTTTCATGTGACATTTCGCAGCTTATCAGTTTTTACATCCTATCATATTGAATTTCATTGTCTAAAATGATCTTAGGAAGTCAGCAAAAGTCAAATTACATCTCTCAATTGATTTACCAGAGACAGCTTGTATACAAATTATATCTATACAGTTAAAGTTAAGAAAAGTAATGATTTATGCCTAAAACAGCTGTTTTCGTAAAGAAAGGGGTGTCCTTTTATGCACTTCATAGAGCAACGTTAGAAGAGCATCATTGAAAATAAGTTTTCATCATAATTTGTGTCTACATTTGATTATACTTAATGAACTACTTTATATAAATAAAGATGTCATTATTATCATAAGAATGCTACCCACAATTCTATGTTCGTACAGGCACCTGTGTGAGACAGGAATTTTAGCAACTTGTAATTATCAAATATGACAAAAAACAATTTTTGAAATGCCTTTTAAGCGAAATAACAATCGTACGTAAAACGTTTTTTTTTATTGATTGATAATATTGAATACCATATACTGTAATACATCACACTTACAGTGATCCCATCGACGTCGTATCAATACGTATTTTATTGGATATGCTCTCCCTAAATCTACCTCCCACCAGGGGTTGGTGTCTTTCTTGGTGTGTGTGACACATCTACTGACATATGTAGCATGCTTGCATCCATCCACAGCTTTATCGGCTGTTGAGAAGTCCGAAAATGAACTGCTCTGTCTCGCCGGCTTCTTTAATGCCATATTTATCTCTTCTGGAATTAAAGAGTTTTTTTTGTTTTATTAGCCTAATGTTTATCTATATATCATACGACAATAAAATGTAATTTAATAGTTCACATTACAATGCGCCTTATCTGGTAAATTGAAAGTCGCAGTGAGTTAATTACTTTGAAATATCCAATATTTCAAAACCAAATCCAAGCTAAATAGATTCACTTATAAAATTATTAAAACGTTTTGACAGATTTATACTGATGTCACTTGTAGGTATTGATTCTATTAAAACTTACCTGAAAATGTAGCTTCTAGTTTTTCGGTTTCTGTAAAAAACAAATGTCCTAAATTAATACATCTACTTAAGTAAGTTGTCAAAATCAAATTTTAGTATCTTTAAAAACATTAGAATTAAGATATATCTATGAAATTGGCACCATAAGTTAGAAAATTCAATTATCTACAAACTTTACATTTGGCCAAAAATGATTAATTCATGAGTTTAAACCAAATAGTATAGCTTTTATACAGTTTTCCAATAAACCCATATTAGTACAGTGTGTAAAACTGCATTATGGCTTATCTATTGGTTACTGATAAGCCATCTCTTCTGATAACACTATAAGAATGAACTACCTTATACAGCATATCTCTAGTGGGTAATGGGTTAATTAAGCATTATTTTTAAAGCGCAAATAAGTTGTAACCATTGAGGTTAAAAATAATGTCTGCCATTCACAAAAATGGTTAAATTACATCAAGTTTGTTCAATGATTTGATCCACTTTACCTTTAAACTTCCAAAATCCTGCATATGTTTTTGTTGTTTTCATGACAGTGGCTACAAGAACTGCTACAGTCTTTATATTTTTATCAGGGCAATCATTATATTGCAAAAAGACATTCTGCCCTATATCAGATCCAGTTCCAACACTGATCTTACAGACCGTGTCCATAGTCCATTTTATCCAGAATGCTCTATATTCAGTTTCACTGCATAGATGTTCGATTAGCGCTGATTGTTTGACCGATTGTTTTTCACCCTTTGAAATGTATGACTTAGCAAAGAGGTTGCCTCCTATCTTTATTGTATAGTCCAGTAATTTTATCGTTGCACCATCAAATCCTTTGAACTCAAAACGTATGAAGTTGTTGTTATCAACAGTTTTGCCATAGAAATTCTCAGGAACTTCTTTGAAAGCCTCGTTAGAACTTGTTTTTAACATGAATGCATAATCTGCAGAAAAAAGATATTCAAATCATAACCAGCATTAAAAAAACAAGCTGCAGTATTAATATCCCAGGTACGACTTCTAGTTATTCCTGAATGTTTGACTTCTTCAAATGCAGTGGTTTATTTGAAATCATGGGTTTTATGACTGGAGGGACATACTTTCTTAAATATGTATTTGTAAATATGTAACGAAAGGTTAAATGAATTGGAAGATTTAAAACGTTATATTATCACCAAACTTATTTTCTGTGAAGGTGGCTACGCATTCCATGTTGTGCTACTAAGTGCGGGAATAGCGTCAGTAATGATAAGCAAAGTGATGAGTTAAACACACTTGACTAATTTACTGTAATATACAATTTACTCAAAGGTAAATAATGCTATTATTTATTGAAAACAACATACACAAGACTGACCAATACAGTCAACTAATCTTTATTCTTTATACTTACCTTCCGAAGCACATAAGTATGTATTCCGTTCAAAGCAACTTTTTGCAAATATTTGCCCTTTGGAATTCCCAACAGCACACATAGATTTAGATGGACTTTTTATGTCTAGAATGACATAAGATATGGAAAGTATGTATATACATAGATATGACAAGCATACATAATTATAAAAGGTGGAAAAGTCAATTTTGTCTGAACTTCATTATTCGACCATCTGTATCTCCGACATGATACTTCATTTGTACCGCTGACAATTGTTTTGTTAATGACCCCAAATATAAAGTTGTTGTTGTGGTACGAGTGTGACGTCAGTGTATTTCATTTACATTACTTGTTAGTTTTATATCATGTATCATTCACACAATGCATAAACACTTCATTGTTTAAGATCAACGCATATCATGTTATGTCCATATTAAACAGCCCTTGCACATCAAATCTGTCATTTTAAAGACAATAAAAACCTCTATGAAAGCATAATCTGAGTTGAACAAACATGATCAACTGTACATAATTTTCTGTTTGTTGAAATCACATATGAATGATCAAAACTCCAAATCCATTATTTATCAATCTAGGCTTGAGCAACTAACCCCAGTCAAATAGTTATTCATAGTTCATGATCTACTAGTATTCAGTGAAGGGTGCAAGAATAGTTCATGAAAAAAATCTTGTTTCATGAATTCCTTTCAAAAGGTTATTGATGAAGTCGGTGAGAAAATGGACATCCTTGACGATTATATTTAATACTCCAATTTCATGCAAGTAGTGATTGTATTATTACCAATCATGTCTCGGAGAAAATTTGGCACTTGAATCCCGTTGGTAATAGACAGCCAATATTTCTTGTCCGCATCATAGTAAATACTCAACCAGTACTGACCAATTCCTTGAGATGTTTGAAGTGACTCTGAAAAATTTAATGTCAGTAATGATAGTAAAATCAACAACAGACAGCATGACAAATGAAGTTTTATCTTAGGTTCAGTTTAAACTGTTTGTAACTTAAAATGAAGTGTGTCAATAAGATTGCTTCAGCCCAGATACTGTCTTAACAGTTGGCTAGATGTGGTTTTATTTCTATGACCTATAGTTATACATTATTTCTAGTATAGAATTTAAACATTTTCTCTTGTGTAATACTTACAATGCCATAGTTGTTGTTTATGGTGGTTGCATTCGCTATTTGTCATCAACCTCTTTCCCTTTGCAAAATCCTTATAGGATGACACACATCTCAATATTGTCACAAACAGTCATACAGAATCTCTGACAATATTTTCCTCTAGACTTACTTTAAAAACTACTCATATTACACAAACTGGGCAACATTTGCTTCATAAAAGAAGACAGGAATTCTGTCATAGTTTACCACTAGTTGACACTTTCTAAGTTCCATTACGCCAACATTGGTCCTCTGTATTATGATGCGAACTTTGGTGTTCCAATCTTGAACTTTTACTAATAATAAGATCCTCACCTGTATCCAAGTTTTCTTCATTTATGTGCAAAGGAAGCACTTTTCCATCCATTGCACATACTTGCTTTGCATCACTCCAAGTGAGCATATCACGGCTTGGTATTAAACATTCTTTACAGGCTAAAAATCAGTTTTAACATATTAACATCCTTAAATATAATAGACAACAATGCAATAAATGTTAAAACAATTCTGTGTGTTTTGTTACAATAAAGTATTATGTTGTAAAATATAAATAATATACATTGCTATTACATTCGTGAAGAATCTTTATGCAGACTTGTTTCAGATATAAAAATCGAACATTGCATGTCAATATTGCCGTGTTGTTCGTCACAAATCTGAATTGTTTTTTTTTCATCACATGCATTAAGCCCATGTTCATTTAGTATGTACGGACTTGAGGCCAAACCGAAATTAGGTAAACTGTGAAAGTGACTTATTATATTTTAGGGTGCATATACATTCCCCAACACTGGTATCATTTTATATGATTTGGTGATCACCAAAGCATGTGTTTATATATTTTTGTAAGCATAGAAAACCGCATGTTTTATTAGCTTAACTAGTAGGATAGAAAATAGGACGTAAAACAGTCTTAAAGGTAAAGGTTTATAGTCTGAAATTATATACATATTCAACCGACTTTCACAAGTTACCCCCCGATCACTGGGTTGTAGGTCGTCCGTTAACATTCGGCGACGTAGGCAGCCACGGAACATTGACTTATTTCCCATTTAAACACCTGGGTGGAGAGGAGCAAACGTGGGATAAATTTTTTGCTCAGAAAAATCCCGATGGTCCGGGCGGGATTTGAACCAGGGACCTTACGATCCCAAAGCAAGCGTCCTACCACTACTTACATGATCCTGAAGACGACTGAGAACTGTTGTCATTATCTGAAAATACGAACCTGGCCATAGTATTCTACATTATTGTGTACTTAACAGAG
The DNA here is from genome assembly GCA_964023205.1 of Lutraria lutraria. Classification (NCBI taxonomy): domain Eukaryota; kingdom Metazoa; phylum Mollusca; class Bivalvia; order Venerida; family Mactridae; genus Lutraria; species Lutraria lutraria. The sequence continues at coordinate 10,142,438 of OZ026843.1, forward strand.
GCAGATAAAGTGAACAAAAAACATGCATTCCAATCACTTTTCTAACAATGGCGTGATTTACATGTACATGGAAACATGTTCACTTATTAGCAAATTAAATAAATGCCTTTAGAGTTTCCTCTGAAAGTATATATTGGACAAAGCGTATGTTTTTTCACTTGTTTTTAAAACTCATAATTGAAAAATAAATATTTAACTCAAGAAGTTAATAGGATCTAAAGCCATCATTAGAGTCGTCACATGAATGAAACATCTATATATGAGTAATAAACAACAACGATTAATGTTTCGGTTATAAAACAGGGTTCAAAAGATTGAAGTAATATAATATGCAGATGATGAACTAACCGTAACATGTCTCAACACCACAATACTCCCATCTGACATCAGGATCAACAGTGTAACACCAGACATGTCCCAAACCAAGTGGGTCCCTACAGAAGTTCCCAGCTTCCTCCTGAGTCTCCTCAACAAACTTGTCATGCATAATATGTCGGTGCGGATAATCTTTCGCCCATGCTTGGCACAGCCTTCCACTTGGCGTGTAGCTGACGTTGCCTCTCCATTTAGAGGAAGTGGAGACACATGGTACTGAAATAAGGTGTTCCAGGAAATCAAACTAATGAACAAGGGCACATACAGAACAACCTCTCCAGAGCAACAACCTCTCTTAAACAACAACATGATTTTTCCCACTGCAAAATTTAACTACTAATTTAACATCTCCAGAGCAATAACATCTCAACGAAAACATAATTTTGCTACACCCAAACAGTATTGCATTGGAGAGGTTGCCCGGTATATCTTTCTGCAATCAATACATAGTGCAAATGTAATTACATTCTAAGGTATTGTTTATTAAAGCAAAGTTTTTGGCATTTCCACTTAAATACTTGAATACCATCTTAATTACTATACTTTATGATTATAAATGAATTATTGACACATTAATGTGAATGTAGATGTGGGGTAAGGCTGTATGGAGCCATAAAACCCTGTTGGTTAAACTAGATACATACTTTGATCTTGTGTCACTCCATTATGTTTTATAGATAATGGTACACTAGCATCTGAAATAGAGTATTCATCTGAATCAATAAATGTGAATAAATTGTTTTCAAACAATTAAGTTACAGCGATTGAACAATGACTTAAGATTGAAAACAGTGATGTACAATCAAAGCTTTCTATTCAGATGTAGTAATATTTGAAATTTACGGTAACCAGGGATTTGAAGAGCAATAATTATAAGCCAATATAAGACCAGAATATCTAGATTTAAGTACAAATAAAGTATATTTCAAAACATATGAAGTAGAGGTTCAATAATAATAAACTGCTCAGCTTTTATAATCTGTCAACATGATGTACTCTGAATACTAGTACTTTGTGAGCAGGACTGTCAACATGATGTACTCTGAATACTGGTACTTTGTGAGCAGGACTGTCAACATGATGTACTCTGAATACTAGTACTTTGTGAGCAGGACTGTCAACATGATGTACTCTGAATACTGTACTTTGTGAGCAGGACTGTCAACATGATGTACTCTGAATACTGGTACTTTGTGAGCAGGACTGTCAACATGATGTACTCTGAATACTGTACTTTGTGAGCAGGACTGTCAACATGATGTACTCTGAATACTGGTATTTTGTGAGCAGGACTGTCAGCATGATGTACTCTGAATACTGGTACTTTGTGAGCAGGACTGTCAACATGATGTACTCTGAATACTAGTACTTTGTGAGCAGGACTGTCAACATGATGTACTCTGAATACTCGTACTTTGTGAGCAGGACTGTCAACATGATCTACTCTGAATACTGGTACTTTGTGAGCAGGACTGTCAACATGACATACTCTGAATACTGCGTATAGTGTCACTTCATTCTATAGTAAGCTTTGTTTCAATGATTCTTGAAATAAATGCCAAACTTGTAATAATTATTGCAATTTTTATTTTTATTACAAGAATGGTTGCAACAATATCAATTATTATAAAATATTACGACGTCTTACATTTTGCATTGTATAGGTCCTTGATTGCCTTATATGACATTTTATATCTAGGTGACAGATTATAAAAGTTGAGCAGTGTGATATATGAGAGGAAGAACATGTTACAGAAACGATGCCATACCTGCGATTATATAAACTGTACACACTAGGAAAGGGCTGGGAATAAACTGAAATTTTATATACCTGAAATGTCAGTGAATATGTAATTAGATACTTAGCTCTCACTCAGTTATTCTTTACAATTTATCACATCATTATGATTTTAGAAATACAAATGTATGTTCTACAGTTTAATGTACAAAATAAAATCATTTATCAAAAATAACTTTTTAACTTTTCTTGTTCAGTGGGTGACATATTAAGTGAAATGTTTCCCTTCAGTTTATATAGGTTAAGTCCAATGTAGAATATAAGTTAAATGTTTGTACGGCGCAAAATCGCATCCGGCAATTCAATACTAGAATGTGGCCTATGTAGCATTTTTTATCAGGATGTGCGAAGTTTCAGATCAAACGACTTTGTTATTTTGACATAACTGATTCCGAAACTAAAGTGATCATCTACTCCATCAAAAATACAAGCCGTTGGTGTTTCATGAATCTCATGAATCTGGTCATATGGTTCTACAGTTCACGAGGTACTCTATATGTAGTCCCTGTTTCCACCCTAAAATTAAAATCAGGGGAAACTATCACCTCGATGTATCAGACGTTGCAATATCTGCTGGAATGCATATAAAATATTTAAATAAAGTCTCCAAAAATAATATACTCCGTTGTCTGAGGGTACGTTGTCGTAAAAACCTGGTATATATAACGGTCCCAAACATAGATTTTCAACTGCAAAGTGACCATCTATATCGAACCATAAAGTGACCGTATATGTCGAACCAATTAAGTCATCATTTCTCACCTGATCGGACATTTTTTGTATTGAGCTCCGAAATCGATATTTAATTAACGACAATTGCGTAAACGAGTCAGTGTCCACGCTCGCGATTATAAAATTAGTCTGTGTGAATCTGTTTATAATGTTTTGTTTATTTGCGACATGTTGCTAAGATAAATACATCGAAATGTATAAATACCGTGTTCCGTATCTAATAACACGATTAAATGATTATTACAACACACCGATAATAAACACTTTCTCTAATAATTTATACATCGAAGTTCATTTAGATCGAACAATTTTTCGATATAAAGAGTTTCGGCTGCATTTATTGACAGATGGGCAGATATCGAGCTCGCTCCATTCTTAGACTATAAATAGCGACTGCGTCATCAAGCTTACACTAGTTGGTGTGAGTAACACGTGACCTCGCTCTATTTCTGTTTTGTTTATATCACGTGATGACCATTGCGGATATTTCGGAATATTTCGGGCACTGTCACTAATCTGCTTTGCGCAAGAAGTTGCGATTTTGCATTGCCACTTAAAAATAAGCATACCAGAGAGTACGGCGGCCGAAGTACAATAATGTTTGTTTTTCCTTCAATTGACATTAATTTAAAAGAAAACAAGTTATTGCTTTCTGTACAATGTGTTTTAAGCATCGATCCTGGAAATTAGCCTCTTAGATTACACATCTCATTTTTACTAATTCTATAGTCAGTGTTTTGTTAAGTTTGTTCTATTGCACAATATAAAATAGTGTACCTTGTGAATGTTATCAATCATTGCTGTGTCTATTAAGACATGACAAAAGTCAGAAAAAATATGCTAAATGCTTACTATGTAGTTATTTCTATGACATGGAAGGATTGTTTTTACATAGACTTAGATACACGGATCTGTCAAAAATTGCAAGAATAATTTTCCAGAACTTTTTGTTCAGCTCCAGATACTCGTTTTCCCATTTCTGACAGCTCCAAAAATGTTTTATTTGGGTTTCAAAAAATATTCAAACCTTCCCTCCGATGGTTCCAGAGTTTGTGCTACGGTGCTGAGTTCATTCATTTGTACAGAAACTTTCCTTTCTTTATTACCATCAAACGTATCTGTTTTGCTTATGAATATATGTACTCCTCCAATATCTTTACTTAAAGCAACTTAAAACAAGGAAAATTTAATGTACATGTAGATGAACATGAAGCAAACATCAATACAAAATAAAAGCCAGTCGTGTGTGAGATTTAGTTTGTTTGACAGTATTTCATTTATATAAGGACAAAGCAAGCTCTCCAAAGCAACACCCTTTAGGAGAAGCACAAAATAGTCAGACAGTAAGTAAAACTATATATCGAGGGCTCAGCGCAACACTATCGTAACTTGTTCTTATTTCAATATGAGTTACGACACTCTTGCGTTGAACCCTCGATATAAATGAAAAATATGTTTTGTTCATAAAATTATAAACTATTGTGGACAATTTGGATCTATGCAGCTATTTTAAATGTTCTTAACTATGAGGATTATAAATAATACGTACCACTTGTTGCGATTATAGATTTGATGTTATATGAAGAGCCAAGGTCCCAGATCGTCCAAAGCTCATCACCAAGAAGTGTTATAAAACAGCAGGTGGCCATAAGTTCTTCAAGCGAGCATGAATCAGGGTGCATATTGAATATCATATTTTTTCCATGAGCGATATTCAATTCTGAATACAAAATAATAATAACTCCATATTTATGTAATGTAATATGTCTAATATATATTAGATCAAGATATAAATGTCTCATTATGAATTCCCAATGCCTCATCAGATTTTGAATTAATTAACCAGCAGTTACCACAGGTGGCAGTATCAGTGTATGGTCCACAAATGATAAAAAAATCCCGTCACTGATCTTATATATACTATCAAGGTAAAAAACATACTACATTTGTATATGTCTATATGCCAAACAATGTGGTACATCGCATCTCGTTGTTTCAGCATAAAATATGTGCGCTGAAGGAAAGAAGCTACATATGTCATTCAAATTAACTATGAGATTTTCATCCCTACCGAAAATCTTATTCAATTACATCTAATAACTGTAAAAACCGGTAAAACAGTGTTCATTTCGTTATTGAACTACGATGCAGGCCATTTTGAGTCAAGTGCGAGTGATGTATCAAGCCATCTGATATCAGTTATTAGATATAATTGAATGAGATTTTCGGTAGGAATGAATATCTATAGTTTATCTGAATGACATGTGTTGCGATTTTCCTTCAGCGCACATATTTTATGCTGAAACAACGAGATGCGATGTTCCACATTGTTTGGCATATAGACATATAGTAGGCTTTTCACCTTGATAGTATAAATAAGATCAATGACGGGATTTTTTTGTGAACCAAACACTGATACAGCCACAAATAAATCATTCAATTGTAATTGGTATATAAGGGGTCATGTACTTGATTTGGAAAATAACGCACACAAAGAAAGAACGGTTTGTTTTTGTCTTAGAAAAAAAGAATTTTCCTTCATATTACCTGCAGGTCTTTTGCAGATGAAATGTCTTTCTATATTACAAGAGTAATCCAACCATTTCCCATGATTGGGACTTATTATGTTAAAGTACATAGCAACGCAATTTTCTGAGTACCGTTGTCCAATTTCAGCATTATTAGGTTGATACATCCAATTTGTATACATTGTCTGAAAGTAGACTTACTTAAGTATTGATAGGAATTTATTTAGAGCTACAGTTTTCAAAACATCTTATTTATCTGTATAGTAGGAGTAGCCGTAGTAATGGACGACTGTATTGTTTTCAACATGTCACATATAAACGGATAAGAGCTAGAGTTTACAGTCAGTATAAATAGTATTGCCAGCTGGTAAACTTAATACATCATGCTTATCAAGTATTAGGGCTATAATTCGGCATAATTTTGATTGGAAATAATGAAATTAAACAGGCAGTTCAGTCATTCTTTGAAAACTGAATGATAGTTCAGTTTTCCATAGTCGTCACTCGTTTGACGCGCATGAATTTCCCGTTCAATTTCGCAGTACAAGTCTTTATTACTTCGGTTCCCATCAGAACATTCAGTACAGTACTTTGATTGTAACATTTTAATGTAACAAAACTTAGACTTACTTCAATACCCGTATCTAGCCATTGAAATGTACTTTCCTTCTTTAAGTCATTCAGGCCTATCCAGAGTTCATTTGCATAATCGAGATTCCACACTTATATAACAAAAACATGTTGATTATGAACACACTCGATAATTAAGAAATTAGGACACATGCACATACAGTGAAACCTGTGAATAAAGGCTACCCTTGACAGCCCTTTTTATGGCAAATTTGGGGCCGATTTTCGGCCCCATTCCCCAAGCTGATTAGTATGTATTTTTCCCCAAATTTGTAAAGAAATTCCCCAACCTTTTTACACTGTGCATGTTTACTTAGTAAATATAAATATTTTTGACGCAAAATTCCCCAAGAAAAAGACCCGCCAGCCTTCCCCAAAACCTTAAAAAAAGGACTGCTTGGTAATTCAAAACCGTGCTCTTTACTCGGAGGTCATTTTGCTCTAATACAAGTGTGTGAATAATTTGTGTTTAGCATAGTTTCTCCATGAATCGTTTAATTTCATTACAGTTGCCTTATCCGCAGCATATTTTAATTGGTATAATAAACCAGATAACATAAACCGTCAAAATTGATACACGCTCTCAAATGGGTAAATAATGAAATGATACTTAACAGGTTTCCAGCCATGCCTGTTCCTCTTGTGACATAATGGTGACCAGTCGACTGTCCATACTCTTACATATTTTGTTAGCCGTAAACCAGTCAGCTTTGGTGCTAGTTGACATGTAGTAACACGAATTCTTGTGCAAGTTTGTATTATTGCAGAAATATTTATCTAGAAAATCATACGATAGAATGTTATCAGTACTTAGCGGTATAATTGTTTTTCCTAAATGTACATGTAGTTCCATTAGAAGACAAAAAGAAGAAATTAACTGATTAATCCATTGCAAATGGTTCAAATATATGTATTTCTATGAAATACTAGTAATAAATAAAACTTAACTAAACATCATACAAATGCGTTCATGAAATAGTTAAGCCCAGAAGCATGTACATATTCATGATCCTGTCACCATAACTGGCATTGGATATCATAAACTCACCTTTATCAGTGGCAGAAGGAGGAGTTAGAACAGCTTGGTTAACAGGAACAGTACATACAGCGCCACCTACTTCAGCACAATCCCCAAATACCCATTTATTAGTGCCTGTGTATAATAAAAAGCACAACTTTAGTTATTTTAAGTGTCTTGAAAGAAATCAGAGTTTAAGAGTTAAAGGTACTTAATGAAAATAATAATTATATCTTGGCATTCAGTATGAAGAACTATGATCTAAATCTAATGATCTAAAAGAAGCAAAACTCCAAGTTGACATCTTAAAATCCAAGATTGTAGAAGTTCAAATCCAAATAATAGACTTTGTATAATCAAGGACTTATATACATACATTCTTAGTATTATCAAAATATGCAATATGTTTTAGTTTAAGAACAGATCGGTTATGTTCAAAATTGTCTCAATACTAACAGTTCATTGGTTCTTTCAAAATAAGAGTATGAAACACTAGCATTATTATGATTATGTATCATGATACACAGGAAGTCTTCTTTTAATTGTTGAATAACTTTCTAATCGAAGCAGTGTTCAGATCAGGGACAGTCAGTGTGATTAGGCTGTGTGGTTGCGCAACCCTAATACATAAAAAGACTTTCAATTTAAAGAACAAAATGTTCCAACAGGAAAATAAATTTTATAAGTGACAGTTACACAGACGACGTAATTAAAACAGAATGTTGAACTTACCAATATCAGTGTAGATACACCTCTTCGAGGCAACTGTGGACAGAGCTGGAATCATTTTTGTCTCAAAATCTCCAACATCTTTCATGTCAGATAACCACGCCCACTTTCCTTGATCAATGTCTGAAGCTGTTAGGAAAAAATACAAATTTTTACATTTTACACTGGAAAAACGCATCTATACACAACATTGACAGATATCTTAAATTTTGGGTAAATAAAATTAATTGACAATAAATAGATATTTTTTATTGTTTTATTGTTGAAGCGACATTAATTAATCTAGACAACAAATCAAAACCAAAAAGTCGTAGAAGACAAATGATTGTCGTTTTTAGGACTGCTATTCGTGATTTCCATCCTACATATCAACAGGTTGGCCATGAAATCTACCATACTACTGTTTTACATATTTTATAATTTTTTTGTTCTGTACCCCATTCATGCAATTCGGGATAATCATTTCATGAGCTAATAACGCCAAAGTTTTCTTCCTCAATACTTTCTTCCTCTTTTAATATACAGTGCAACCTGGCCAAGCAACACTATTTGTGAGTAACAAAATTATGTTGTTGTTGAGAGGTTCTTGCTCTAGAGAGGTTAATTTGATAGTTCATGCAATGGGAAAATATTATGTTGTTTTCCAAGGGAGGTTGTTTCTCAAAAGAGGGTACCGCTAACTCTGTAGAGGTTGAACAGTGTTAAGATCAAGTATTTTTTGTTCTTGACTGGATATGCTATGCCAAGGTAAAAACACAAAAACAAATGTTTAAAGCAGGTATGGTAACACAAGCTATATTATGCAGGTTATACAAAATCAACAAAGAAGTGATTGTAAAATAACAGGAAAAAATCTCACCCGTAATTCCAAGCCAAATGTTTTTGATTTTTGTCAACTGATACTGTAACTTTAACAAACTGGACAAAAAATACCAGCTCTCCTCACTAGATATAAATAATACCAAGATTTGAGATAATTTCATAACCCAGCTCTACTATAACTATAAGTAATTATTGCAAAAAAAAAATATCAAATATTCTTAACCAAATGGACTTATTTTTAAACATTAAATAAATCTATTAAAATCATAACTAAAACTATAGAGTTACAATGTATGTGTTGAGGGTACACAATTAACAAACAATTCAAAATTATACGATAATGTTTTAGCTTGAAAACCGTTTATGATGTCTGAAACAACTTGTAGCAACAGAACATTCCAACATTCACAACATTGAAATATCTAAGATGTTATATGTGTACATGTCAGCAAAACTTAACACTTTAATGACTATAAGTTATGCCTACAACTCCCAATAATGGAGCAATATTTTTTTATTAAACGACAATTAGAATTATCACTATAATCATAAAATCATTTTATAAAAAACTTCAGTGGAACTAAATGAAATGTATTTCATTGCATTTCAAAGAACGGATTACCTCTTAATTTCTAATAATGAAGTATTTCGTAGATTGCAGAATCCGCGAGCTTCGTTCCATGTCATAAAATCCCCAGTGTTGAGTAGGTAACATGTGGAGCCGTGCTGAACATAACCACTGGGACAGGTTCCTGAAAAGTACACACATGTATGAATTTACATATATTTACATTATTCGTATACATACATGATTAGAATTCGCGATTAGTACCTTCACACTTCTGCATCATCTGGATTTATCAACCATGTCAAATGTTTCATGATACTTATAATCACAGATCAGTTCACATTATACACAATTTAGTGACAAGTCTCAATTGTATATGCCCATGACGGGTAGCGGGTGGATGAGTGTGTGGTGTCAAGAACGATGTCCACTTTCTATTTTGAATGGTTTCTATCTGATCTTTATCAAACAGATCTCTTAAGGCAGTTCTAGATTATGACCCTTGAATTTTCCAAATTGGCTGAATTAGCATTGTCCTTCCTCTCTTAGTTGAATGATTTAACCAGGTTAAGTTCAACAAACTTGTTGACAATATCAGGAAGCATAATATAGTTGCTAAGTTCGATAATGTGTCAGATCTAATTCTGGATTATGGCTCTTGAAGGATGTATTTTGAGAAATTTTTTGGCACTCATGTCAAATTTGTATACATGTACCTTTAGGTTTGGAGCACAAAACGGAATTGACATCATCACATGACACCTGTCTCCAGTTCTGGTCACTTTCAGTAATGTTTGTGTCAAGGATAGAACACAATGTATCATTCCCTTCCATTCTGCAAAACACAAGTTTTGGTAAATACCGAGAGGTCAAAATTAAACCTACCAGTCTCGAAGTCTTTTCAAGTTATTGTTTGAAAATCTGTAACCTTCTTATTTGTGAAATTCTACCTTCAAACTCCATGTGTGCAAAACACGTGACTCTGTCAAAATGTCTGCCTATATAATTGTTTATGTGTTACCATATCAGATCACTCATGTATAAAGACATGTCAGTGAAATATAAATACATGCAGATGCCAAACATTGTTGATTTCTGTTTAGACATGTATAAGACTAAGCTTTTTGATGTTATTTGACATTTAGATTTAGTCCATATAACAAAAATCAATGTTCATATAGAAATTGTGCAACGCTTAGAACATACCTAACATGCTGTAACTTATCAGTATCGGTCCTCAAACTTTCTGGCAACAACATTGCTGGTCGTGGTTTTTGCATCCACTTTGTAGAATGTCTCTTGCCAAAAGCATTTTTTGCTGGAACATTTTATTTAGTTTGTGCAAGATTTAGTCTTCTTCTTCAGACTGGTCTACATTTTTATTTTACAACGCCAGACTTAAGTGGTGTATGCATTTTAAGAAGCTTTTAATATATTCAGACATTGCTTATTTCAATTCCACTTACTTTGAATCAGCTTTTGATTGAGATTTCCACCAGGACACAGTCACAGTCTCTTGACCAAATTTCCAATCAGACATGCTCTAAAATAATGTTCAAACCATTACCTTATATCATCTATAAATCTGCTAATATGACATAGTTTTTTTACACTCTTAAAATAAATGAAAACCTGCTTAAAAATGTCATATCTTATATTCATAAAATTGAATTTTAATGACTTTAACAACACATAATGAAATACAAAATGATGATAAATCTTGATATCAAACTTAGTCAATGAGTATATTATATGAAAGGATTTAAGACTGAAATACAGAGAAGAAATGCAGATGGTAAACATATGACAATGATGCATAGGTAACTGAAAACACAAACGACAAAGTCAACTTTTTCGCATTGTTGCATTTTCGGCACAAAAAAGCAAAGATGTGACAGATCTAATGCGAAAACACGACACATTTTTGGCGTTGTATTGTTGCCCAAACACGAATATACGACAAGTTGTTGTGGTATAAAAAACATAAATAAAACATGGCATAAATCAACCACCACAAGTAACAGTAATACACAGGTCACAATGATACACAGGTAACAGTGATAAACAGGATAAATAATATGCTGGTAACAATGGTACACAGGTAACAATGATAAACAGGTAACAGTGATACACAAGTAAGTGATACACAGGTAACAGTGATAAACAGGAATAATGTTAACAGGTAACAATGATACTTAGGTAACAGTGATAAACAGGTAACAGTGATAAACAGGAAACAGTGATAAACAGGAAACAGTGATACACAAGTAAGTGATACACAGGTAACAGTGATAAACAGGAATAATGATACGCTGGTAACAATGATACGCAGGTAACAGTGATAAACAGGTAACAGTGATACACAAGTAAGTGATATACAGATGGTAATGATATACAGGTAACAGTGATAAACAGGTAACAATGATACGCAGGTAACAGTGATAAACAGGTAACAGTGATACACAAGTAAGTGATACACAGGTAACAGTGATAAACAGGAATAATGTCAACAGGCACAAAAAAGCAAAGATACGACAGATGTAATGCGAAAACACGACACATTTTTGGTGTCGTATTGTTGCCTAAACATGAATATACGACAAAGTTGTTGTGGTATAAAAAACATAAATAAAACATGGCATAAATCAGCCACCACAAGTAACAGTAATACACAGGTCACAATGATACACAGGTAACAGTGATAAACAGGAATAATAATACGCTGGTAACAATGATACACAGGTAACAGTGATAAACAGGTAACAGTGATACATAAGTAAGTGATACACAGGTAACAGTGATACACAGGAATAATGTTAACAGGTAACAATGATACTTAGGTAACAGTGATAAACAGGAATAATAATACGCTGGTAACAATGATACACAGGTAACAGTGATGTACAGGTAACCGTGATACACAAGTAACAGTGATATACAGGTAACAGTGATAAACAGGAATAATGTTAACAGATAACAAGGATACTTAGGTAACAGTGATAAACAGCTAACAGTGACACACAGATAAGTGATATACTGATGGCAATGATATACAGGTAACAGTGATACACAGGTAACAGTTATACACAGGTAACAGTTATACACAGGTAACAGTGATAAACAGGTAACAGTAATTTATGTGTAAGTGATACACAGGTAATAATGATACACAGGTAACAGTGATAAACAGGTTAGTGATATACAGGTAACAATGGTAACAGGTAACATAATACACAGGTAAGTGATATACAGATAACAATGATATACAGGTAACAATGATAATTTTTTTTATACAGGTAAGTGATATACAGGTAACAATGATATACAGGTAACATGATACACAGGTAAGTGATATACAGGTAACAAATGATATACATGCAACAATAACACACAGGTGACAGTGATACACAGGCAACAATACAGGTAACAATGATATATAGGTAACAACAGGCAACAGTGATACACAGGTGACAGTGATACACAGGTGACAGTGATACACAGGTAACAATGATACACAAGTAACAATCGATGATGATACAAAGGTAACAGTGATACATTGTATGTAAAAGTGATACACAGGTAACAGTGATACATTGTATGTAAAAGTGATACACAGGTAACAGTGATACATCGTATGTAAAAGTGATACACAGGTAACAGTGATACATCGTATGTAAAAGTGATACACAGGTAACAGTGATACATTGTATGTAAAACTGATACACAGGTAACAGTGATACATTGTATGTAAAAGTGATACACAGGTAACAGTGATACATTGTATGTAAAAGTGATACACAGGTAACAGTGATACATTGTATGTAACAGTGATATATACAAATAAATAATACACAGGTAATGGTAATACACAAATTATAATGTAGTGGGAAATGCAGTGATGCACAAATGACTTAGATTCACGGATTTTAGTCACGTGTACTTATTGTCACCACCAAAAAACAGTGTACTTACATTATTAGCTGTGTAAGGAAGCCAGACTGAAGTTTTGTCGGCACTATCAAGGAAGTCTGATATGTTTTGTTGTGTTTGTTCATCTTGAATAGACAATACTTCGGCATCTTGTTTATTACATAAATCACTAAAACGAACAAGAAGTGTTTGTGAAACAGGGATGCCCCCAAAAGCCAATAATATATAGAATGTCCTTGACCTTTGACCTACTTATCTCAAATCAATAGGGGACATCTACATGTGACGACCAACAACCGAACCAAGTCTGAGGAGCTTATACTAAATGGTTGTCTAGTTTTGGTTACGTACGGACCGACCTACATGTGCAAAGCAATATTGCAAATATATATAATATTAAACTAACGGTACTGCTCTGTTTTATATCCCTAAATGCAGATATGTGTCATTTCTGACAGCTGCATAACGTTCTGTATGTTGCAGCATACTTCTATTAAAAGCTCTTTTTCTTCAACTCCCCAGTTTGTGCTCGACCCAACATCGTGCAGCAGACGGCACTAAACATGCTTCTACTATATTTATTAGATAATTTATTAGAGTTCTATTATCTTTATTGTATGTTCCTATTTATTGCGTCTGTGTGTACAAAATCAAAGTACTGAAGGTACTGTCGAAACGTGATTTTGTCCATACGAAGCAAAACAGGAGAAATAGAATCTATGTACCCATATCGTTCGCTTAACATTAATATATAATATAGGACATATGTGTTTGACACTGAAGAAGGCCATACGCTTTACTAATCTCTTAAATAAATTATTGGAAAGGTTAATAGACAATAGTACATTAAATTAAGCCGTGGCAATTAATGAAATTGCATTAAGAACTCTTTGTTATACACAAAGAAGTGTACTACACATATGAAACAGTAAATATCAACATCAATATACTACTGATTTTTAACACAACAGTACATCACCGCATTGAGTCAGGGTCACTCAAATAAAAAAGACCCTACCTCAATGACAGCATTAGGCAACTTACATGTATAGGCCTGTTATTTCATTGATTAACAGCGGATAGATACATGATTCTTTCCATGTGGTTACAATAAAATGATTTGAAATATATTTAGAACCAAAACACTTAAAATTGAAGAAATATATATAATACACATACTATTATGATAAATAACGTTCCAAAAACAAATACAACGTTGTCAAAGTGAAGCAAAAGTTATTTACATATTTACAATCAAACCTGTGAACGAAGGCCACCCTTGGGTAAAACAATATGTGTCCTTTATTGACAGGTGACCTTTACTCAGAGGTGATATTGTTCTAATTTATCAATGATGGTTTTCAACAAAATGACCTTTATATATATATTCACAGGATGGCCTTTATTCACAGGATGGCCTTTATTCACAGGGTGGCCTTTATTCACAGGGTGGCCTTTATTCACAGGATGGCCTTTATTCACAGGGTGGCCTTTATTCACAGGATGGCCTTTATTCACAGGATGGCCTTTATTCAGAGGTGGCAGCTAACACTGACTTTACTGTATTATGAAAAGAACAAATAATTACACAAGTAAAACATTATTATAACGACTGTCATACTTTGCCTGCGAAAAGGTAACAGATTGACTGAATAGTTTGTAGCATCTATCTGGGGTCACATTGTCCCAACCATTGTCCACATCGCAAGCCATGGGAAGATCTATAACATATAAAATAGGTAGGCTTACGTGTATAATATAGATTCAAAAATGAAAATGACAAAAAGGTGGGTTTTTTTTATAAAACCACTGTAACTGCACCTTACTTGACTCCGATTATCAACAATTTAGCAGGATACATTTTATGTTCACTAGTCACAGCATAAATACATGTACATTCATGTAAAATTAGATGTGCGCGATGTAAAATAAAATAGACGTTAGCCATTGAAAATAAGTCTCAGGACATAATGGACTATCCATTGTTTCACTACATTATTATATATATTTTTTAAAATTGTTCTTATTTAAAACACGCTCAAAACTTTCCAAAACCTCATGAACTATTTAAAATACTGTTATCGTAAATGTAATTTTGAGAACATTTAAATGCGTTCACTACAGAAACAAATTCAGATGAGTACATTTTCTTTCATTGGTCTGAAATGTTACTAGTTGTTGAAATAGTTCATAGCAAGAAAGGGGAAAAGAAAGCGACTTGACAATGAATAAGACGGGATATAATATTGGAACATTTTTTGTGCACGATCTAAGTCTTCTTCTCTATTCTGCCTCCAGAACTAAATAAGACTGACGCGACACTGTAATGAATCATGTTGGCAATTACAAAATTGAATGGCGGAAAGTACCTGGCCTATGATTGTGAAACTTAAAAAATTCACGAATCGTGATGTGAGTGGTAACCTATGTGTTTTGTTCAAGATTTCCTATTTTTTACACTTAAGGTCTTACTTTTAAAGAAAGTGTATCATTTATGCAACGTTACGAATGACTCATCACAAAGCACTATGATGTGGAGTTGTGAAGAGCTCTCAAAAATGACCCGGACACGTGGGTACGAAAGCTGAATAATATCACAAGTAGACCCTTAATTGATAAGTATGAAAATACTGGCGCCACTATTCGTAGAAACTTTCATATAATCTTTGATTACTTTCATCTTATCATAGTTTTTACACCCCCGGAAATTGTTTGTCATCTATTTCTATCAAAGTTTTTGTATTTCGTGTTAATATGTATCGCTGATGACTCCATCCTTATATATCTGGCCATCGTTTAATACTTATGCTTTCATATAATTATATGCGTGAATTCACTCACAGATGTTGGTTGAAGTATAAGCTTCGTCCTCGCTGAATAGGATTTTGATTTGAAAAAGATATTATACATACGATTTATATACTCCAAATAACTGAAGGTTTTCTTAAAGCTAACAATTAGAAATACAAATTGTATGTGCGAGATGTTTAATATAGAACATTTGGTATACTGGTTAGACCTAAATGTAACACAAATGTCGTGTGTCACCAAGCGAATACACAGCTCAATTTGAGTGGGGACATTTTCCCCTTTGATTATACAAATTGCAAGACCTCATTGAACCTGTCTTGGACCTGCTTCAGAGAACCAAGCGCAACCAACCACGGTCGCTGGAGTAAGCTTCGCCTTGCAAGTTTCAATATTCCATAGTTTTCGCTGTATTAACAGGAACGAACAAACACATCTTGTAGACGTGTGAGACTATCCTTAGAGCTACAGTAGCAGTTTTGTGTTAATGATATTAAAAAAACTGACGATTATTCATTAAGAAAATAAATCTAGCAGCCCTATAAACGACAGCTCACGTAAACCTACGTTGTGATATACAAACAGTACATGTATATGAGTCCTTTTGTATACATAATCATAAAACTTGAAACGAGTACAAACATGAGCTACATCGTATATGTATACAGTCTAAGCTCTGTAGAGCAACATTCCGTAGGAACCACAAATATTGGCTGTTGTTTAGAGGTTGTTGCTCTACAGAGGTTAAATCAAGTTATAGTAAATATCAGCTCAGGGGAATTTTGAACATGTTGTTATGGAGAGGTTGTTGCTCTACAGAGGGTCGCTCTGGAGAGGTTGTACTGTACATGTATATCATGTTGATTGACCTGCGTATTCTATAGAACTTAATCTCAATTAACTATAGCTACTACTTATACCTTTTGGTCGTTCGCATACATACTGCAGTAAATGACTACAGTCTTTGTCATTTAATAAGTTGTCCCAAATTTCGGCACAGTTTTCAGAGTTATGGTAATTATTCGGTTCGCCAGAGCCCCACTGTCTGCAAAAAAATATATTCAAAATTATTTTTTTCTATGTTTTTTTATGATGGGTTTATTTATGTATGTATATATAGATGCTGCGTTTTTAATTTAAGTATACATTCAAAAATTACAAAATATCCGCAAAGAACCATTGCATTATTTGGAACTTCTGTGTTATTTGATTTTATTTGAAAAAATACGACAATTAAAAGGTCTTCGGCGCCAAATGTCTTACAAATAATTTTGAACTCCTATTTGCAATACCTTAAGTACGATCTTTAGACTAAGCAGCAACAATGTGATCGTTAACTTACAAAAATATATCAGTTTCACTTCTCTCAGAACCATCAGACCACAACCAGATAGTGTCGTTCTTCGGGTTTCTTCGTAAACCGATCCACCATTCATAACCCACGGGATATTTCTTCAATTCACTAATAATCCAATCCTGAAAACGATCATTTGGTTTTATCATAAGTGTGTGTAGTTCTGTATGCACCATTTAGCATTACTTGAGTATCGAAATCGTTCGTCTCTGGGCGCAAACACATATCAGTACATTTTCCATTCCGTTTAAAATGAAATCAGCGCTTTTAATACCGACTTAGCTAACTGGAGAAAGTGAAGCTATTAGATATTGCAAGTGATATTGGTGAGAACGTTTAATGTCACATTTCGATTATTGCTGAGAGCATTTATTTCATTATCTGGATTTTTACTACTATTTACTACTAAAATACTACCTTTTCACTGTACGAATCAAGTTTTAAAAGATCGCCACCACGTGCTTGGCAAGTTGCGCGCGCATCTTCCCATGATTTAAGTCTTGTTGGCCAAAATCTGTAGCATGACATTCCTTCCTTTCTTTCCATCCAGCCAACCGGACATCTTTGTGTTAATACTGATGGTAAACAATCAAACATAAATGATAATCCATTCAGACTAATAATTCGAACTTAACTTGCATCAACAGCTACATCTACAAGAGCGATGTTTGGCCCGTTGACTGGAACGAAACCCTGAATATTTAGGAACAGCCATTCCTTAAGCGATACCCTATAGAATAGAATAGATCTATTCAAAGTTGTGTTGCTCTTTTATCTGTCTGCTTTTGTATGACCATTAACGGAACTTATTGCTTTGTGGAAGTAATAGTTCGGGTTTTGGAGGGCGATGTGTGTTTGAGTTGTCGCGACTTTTTGTCAAAGGATGTTGCAAAAGTAACATGTACACGATAATAACATGTAGTGAGATGCAGTTTTGTCATTTCGTTTACTAGTAACTGACTACACAGACCTATAAGTTTATTACAAAACTGTAATGACATGATCCTCATACCTCCTTCTATAACGTTTCAACTTGTTTCATTTCCGCCAGAAGATTTATGCGTCTTTGTTCATGCACCATTGGTTGTATTAACATTTTGTTCTTCTCTGAATACGGCGTCTATGTCACACGATTTTTAGTGTTATTTCCAATACATAATTGAGAAAGATATTTGGTCCAAAATAAGAGAAAAATGCATAACGCTCGAGCCCTTTGGCAGGGACATTCTAAATTATGTCTGTGATAGTTCTACAACAACATTAAGAGCGGTTCTGTGTCAGGTTTATGACTTCAAGAGGACAAGTTTGCTTGTAAGACGATATCCGACAAGGTACTAGTATTCAAGTATATCTCTTTAACAACAAAAGTTTAATAATAGTGTTGTTAGAGATATAGGACCCGTTTCACAAACCTAACTTATCTAAAGATGCTTTTTGTCATAACTTGCTAACTTAATTACGACAAACTATAACTGCGACAAGACCATTTCCCAATTACGTTCGCAACTTAGTTGCGATAAGCATCGTCGTAAGTACTTTTAAAAGTTTCGACAATTTTACGATAATTTAAGGTAAAATAAAGATCGTGAATCGCACTATCGTTGCTGTGATATTTTGGGACGAGCCCTAATCTTTTAGGTCCTGTAAAAGTCCTAAGATTATCAACCCTAGAAAAATTCTGACTGGATCTTGATGAATGCAATTTGGAAGAAGCGCAACGAACATTTTATAATTATGTCATTTTCTTCAATTCGTGTGGTCTAGTGAACAAACTCTATGCCAAGTACTTAGATATATCAACACGTTAAATAAAAATAGACGCCCCAGTAAAGGTTCGAGAAGCATGTATCATGGCCTATTTTTCAACGCATTTATTTACAAATGTAAGAGGTAATCATTCTCAGCCCAAGGAATGGTTGTTCAAAAGGCAAAACCTAAATACTCCCTTGACTATAAGTGGCCATAAGTTTGCAATTTGTCAGTGTGACGTCATTACATACAATGTAGAGTCCCTTGTGATATATAACGTGTATATCAGTGCAGGGGAATACTTTGCAAAGCATGTTTGAAAAAATGCAGGGCCTTTAAAATCATAAATATCTGATGACTATTAATATAATATACATAAAGATTTTCGTGTTTTATCAACAGATACAAAATTTGTATACATTCGTTATTTCTTGAATAACTAAAATGTATATATATATGTTAGTAATTAAATAATAGTGTAAAACTTCACAATTATTTAACACCGTGAAGTTAACATAATAGTGTGCCAATTGTTTCAAATAACGCAGTTCTGCGCCTTACTTGTTTCTCTTTCCAGCACTGCTATGAGAGTTATATTTAAATTATGAAACAAAATGGATTAAGACGTAAACTATTAGATTAAATGTATGGGCATTAAAGGTGTTCTTTCATTGTGTCAGTATCAAAATCAGATTGCAAGCATTTAGACCGTACAAAGAAAGTAACCAATTAGGCAGTTAACATTTACATTGTTTTATATCCTTATGTACATGTAAATGCAAATTTATGATCGTAACATGCACGTGACATTTCATGACACTTTTACACCTTTATCTTAATAATCATCTAACTGTAGAACATTTATGATTCGTTTAAAAATATGTAAATAGAAGTTTTAGAAATATACTTCCAAAGTGATCAAATTGGACGCGGCTCTTCTGCTTCAGATGTGATATTACACATTGTGACAGATAGCGCATTATGAAACAAACAAAACTCTACCTTGAGAAAAATAATTCCAAAGCAGTAACACTATAATGTATGCCTTCATTTTCGCTCATTATTTGGCACAATCTCCGATTAAATATCACGAGTCATTCATTAGCCAACTTGACGTTGTCAATGAATTGAATGAGTGTTGCATTTTCGCAAAATGTCAAAGAGCCACTTAAGGAACAGTACAATTAAGTAAGAGCCAAATCCGGTTGAAAACAAATGATCATTCGCTTATGAAACATAGCGACTAGTGCGACTTAGTAATTAGGCTTTAGATGAAACTGCAAGGCAACTTTTATTATTTTATGATATTAGCATACACCAGGGCGGATTAGCATTATTAATTCTCCAAAAGAAATCCTCTTCAGCAAGACTTAAGATATTTAAGAGAGACACAATTTTAATCAAAATGTACTAAGAGTTCATAACCTACGATTTATGTTTTCGGAAATGGTCACTGGGAAACTGAATTCTTTTTAATAATACGGACTGAATAATTGTCAATACAGCTAAAGTAAAGAGTTTTCTTTCTCAAAGTTAGTCATTGTTATATACATTTGGATTCCTATGCCTATTATTTCGTCATCAGAAAAGCTGCTTTTTCAACTGGAACAATTGTGTTGATACAATGAGCAATGATTATAAACTGGAAAATCACAGAGGTAAATCTACTTAGTACGTTTGTGAAGATGTTAATCATCCATCCATCCATCCAGGAAGCAAATAATTTTATCAGTTATTCAGCTTTCCAAAGCCGTCATTCGCTCGACGCGCATGAATCTTAATGCGGATCAAAGTACTGCGTTTATCTACATACATGTACATGCAATTTGTTAAACTGCTGGTAGTTTCCGTTCCATGTTACAGTGCAATTAAGTCACAACCTCTCTGTTATAGGTTATGTTTATTGTGATACTTTGTTTGTAGTTTGGACGGACTTTGTCCAACTTCTTATCCTTGGTGACCTCAGAAAGTGACAGAAAGGACTTTATCGTCAGTATGAAAACTTTCATCCTTTGAAGTTAGAGATGATATAGAATCGCCACAAAATGACAAAACCACCAACTACTAACATCTGACATTATTGTCCATCAGTACATAATTATACACCAGTAACACTAATATCAAGCAAATCATGATCTCGATATTCAATCTAAGGAATGCATTGCGCATGTTCCTGATCCCCTTGACTGCCGGAAGGGCAAGAATTTCTGTTTCATGTCTTGTAAAAATGCGGGCAGTATGCCGGCTTAACCCTCGTTGCATCATCAGCGCCCATTGGGCGACTTTTTCTATTGTTGGAAGTGTTCAGAGTCGAGCGTTGATTGCTTACTGATGAAAATTGAAACTTTGATGTACATGAAATACAATGCTATTGTAAACATCCATATTGTTCAACTAATGTGTTGCAATTGTATGGTATATATTTTGTGCCCCTTGATTATGTTATTATACTAGCATTTATATTCGTCACATCCTATTTATAAGGTCTGTTAAAATCGGGCTAATAAAGCAAAAATTGCACAAGCGTAATATTCAATACAAATCAAGGATTTGTAAACATGTACTCGAATAAGTCCTTGATATAATTGAACAAACATAAGCTATAAATAACGCTGACAAAAATTAATTTCTAACTTTATTCATATTACTACCATATGATTCGACAATATTTGGTACTTAATGTATCAGACAAAATGAAAAGTAAAAAGCAACGTTTTCGTTCTCAATTCCTAGTTGTATTTTACATACAGTCAACCTGTGTTAGCAGCCACCTCCGAATAAAGGTCACCCTGTGAGTAAAGGCATTCCATGTAAAAACTGTCATTGATTATTTAGAACAAAATGACCTCCGAATAAAGGCCACCTTTTAACAAATAAAGGCCACATTTCGTATTTCCCAAGTGTGGCCTTTGTTCACAGGCTGACTGTATATTTCTGAAATGAAACACATGTGTCATAAATTTGCGAGTAAGCCAATTAAAACTTAAGACAAAATCTATGGAATATTTTCATTGTGATTATTTCCGTCCATAACGAAATATTTTACGATGGTGGCGATGTCGGTGAGCATCTTTATTTCCATCAAGCACTATAGCCATAATGCTGTTGCGTTTTAGGTTTCTGTGAGAAATAAACGAATACATCACGGCATATCCTAAATGTGGGTTCATCAGAGCCATTGTTGTAGACAGAGACAGAGATAGTAGAATAAAAAACACCAACATCTGATGTGTTCTCGCCATCACCTGGACAAGAAAAATATTCTGTTACAAGAAAAATACGAACATTTTGTTGACTTGAATAAGCAAACTTTTTCGTACAGGCATTTAAGTTTATAATAGGAGTAAAATATTAATAAAATGTTAAGGAAAAGTTAGTCCTACAACTCAGAAG
Source organism: Lutraria lutraria (assembly GCA_964023205.1). Taxonomy (NCBI): domain Eukaryota; kingdom Metazoa; phylum Mollusca; class Bivalvia; order Venerida; family Mactridae; genus Lutraria; species Lutraria lutraria. The sequence continues at coordinate 10,164,872 of OZ026843.1, forward strand.
AACATCAAACTATACATGTATACTCATTTTACATTATATAATGTTTATCATTATCTGAAAACGAATCCCATTACTTATATGCGCCCAATATTTCGTAAGATAATAACAACATGTAAAATACATATTCCCTGAAAGATAATGATGTTTTACATTCTAAGTACATTACAACCTCTCCGGAGCGGCCCTCTCTTAATTAAGCAACAACCTCCCTTCAACAACAACATGATTGTGTCCCACTACATGATCTAACAATTAATTCAACTTCTCTAGAGCAACAACCTCTCAACAACAACATGATTTTGCTACTCCCAAAGGGTGTTGCTTTGGAGAGGTTTCACTGTATATAATTTTTTAATTAGTACGAACTAACTTACGTGGAATGATTCCAGAGGTAAAAGTTTTACTTCCAACGATGTTTTCACTTCTTGAAATTGTACTCGAAAATGGGTTTTATCCGAGCGTTCTACTAATAAATGGCATACATCAACTGAGGAAGAGTTATTGAGTTTTTCTTTTAATATCCCGCCATCAGAACAATCCTGTTATGGGTGATAATTGTGTAAATATAATTTTAATATTTTTTATACGGCAGATGTTGAATATCACATGTTTCTTATATACCTGTCATTCAGTTAGCCAAGTAGTCGGCCTGGGATTTTTTGCTATCTTTGGGAAAGAAACAGAAAATGCGACAATTACAAGAGAACTTTTTTTGAAGCAGACGACGACGCAGTGATCACAATAGATTGACTTTTTCATGTGTATTGATCCTGAAATCTAATTTTAGATCCACTTAAATCTATTGTCTCCTTATCAAAGTGTTAACAGGTGAGCTAAATAACTATTTTTGTAGGGTCTGTTTCCGGTATGTTCCTTGTAATTCTTGATAGATAGTAACGATTTATTAGTTTCCTCAGTGATATTCAGTAATGATTTGCTCTCCAAACATTTTAACTTTTACCCAATGGTACTCTCTCTGTATTCAGATACATGTATACAATTTCAGTCTCTTACACGCGAACAAGTAATTGAATCAAAGGACCCAAAGTATTCATGCAAATTTACCTTTAATTTTGGCGACACATTTTGTAATGTCCATACCAAATGATCAGTCACAATTTGATACACATTCAATAATTCCCCAAAAAATATTATTTTTCATATTTTTATAACATTTAGGATGAAACATTAAAAACACCAGTTTTATCACACATGCATACACTAGAAAATTATATTTAATGGTGATAAGTACTTTAATTCCAGATAAAAGTAAAAACAACAGTAATATAGTACACATTTTATTATATCATTTTCATTTTAAAGACCATGCAATACAATAAGAACTAAGAGGACATATATCTCATGTGAACATATGATACATTAATGAATCTACACACCTGCATAACTGTGTCAAATCTATAAAAACTCAAAAACAATAAGTGCTTGTGAAACATGGATGCCCACAAAAGGCCAACTGGATAGTAAAACCTTGAACTACTGACCTCAGAACCAATAGGGGTCATCTACACGTGATGATCAACCTCCCAACCAGAGAAGAATCAGAGAAGCTTAGACCATATCGTTCTCTAGTAATTTGTCGGACAAGGTTTTTGTGCTGAAGGTAACTGTGTGACCTTGACCTTTGACGAACTGACCTCAAAATCGTTAGGGGTTATTTACATATGATGACCAACTTCCGAACTAAATCTGGGGAGCTTAGGACAAATAGTTCGGTAGTAATTGCTCGGACAAGGTTTGGTTACGGACAGACTGACCGACTGATCAACCAACATGTGCAAAGGGGGAATAAAAATTGTTAAGTTTGACATCCCACTGAAATGATAATGGTGAAGTCGAGGATCGGCATTAAAAATCCATTTCTCAAGATTCAGTCATATATTCCAAATCAAAGAACATGTATACAACTTGATTGCAAAAAAATAAATCAGAAATAAATAATATTACCGGCATTCTCAAGTTCTTCTCATTCTTCAAAAAATCAAAATTTCAATAAACGAAAAAGCAAGAATGAAAGATAAACATTCTGGCCATGCTTGAATTAAACTGCCTAAAGTGCTATGAGTTAAAACTTTGCTAGCAGTACAGATCTGATGAATTAACAAATTAGTAAAAAAAAAAATTTTTCGAAAACTAATAACAGTAATTTACTTAATTTAAATCTGAAATTCAGAACATTAGACCAGTCAGGTCAGTGAACCAGTCAGGTCAGTGAACCAGTCAGGTATCCAACAGTCATGGCGAAAGCCGTCGGACCATCGGACATGGCCGACGAGCGTTCATTTTGGGCCGACGAAACTCTTCAGTTCGTCGGTCCAAAAAGTCCGACGATGTTTCTGCAGAAATCGCCGAAAATTGTGTTTATTTTCGTGTGTTTTAAGTGATTATCACGCGTATTTTTATCTTACGCGCACTATACCGGTGTCAATATAAACATGAACACGCTGATGACGGATAAATGAAAATGTGTACGTGCGTGTTGTTGTTTAGAATCGACATTTCTCGATCTTGGTACTTTCATTTTACAAATCGATGTGTAGCGATGAAGTCAAAACATCGCCGAATATAACTAATTATCATAATCATGAATAAACGCCCGCTATACGGTCCGATTCCGGTATTTGATGGTCATTCGGAGACGTATCTTAGTTATTACGGAAAAAACGTAGAAATAAAACAAAAATATTTCATGCTGTTGTGTGCATGTCTAGTTTTTGAATTGGTTACATGTAATGAATGAAATAAAATTTAAAACATAAGAAATGTTACTCTTGTAGATGATTGCCTTTTTGTGCTTTTGTTTATAGAGTGTGTGTGTATCTTGGTACATATGTATTGACTTTAATTAGCAAGAAAAAGTTATGTTCATTCAAAACGACATTGATACATGGTATTTATAATCAGAATAGTTAAAATAAATTATATGAAAATAGTAACACATAGAAATGATCACAATGAAGGCAACTGGACACACTTAAAATTGATGATGAAATTCAACCCTTTCCAATGTGCTAACTTTTTTCAAATTATCAGATGGACAAAAAATATTTTAGTAATATATTTTAAGAGATTGTAAATATATTTATTTATGATGTGTATACCATGATTATACACATGTAAAATAAAAAACACTTGGTCAGTGTGAGCCCTGAATGTAACACCTGTAAGGCAATAAAGTGTCTTTAAAGGATATTGTTTTAAAAACCATCCCCTTTTCACTAGATTTTTTACTCTGGATTTTTTTCGGTCTGATGGATTCTCATTCGGTCTGACAGATCCTGTAAGCCCGTCAGACCGAATGTCCTACTGAGTCCAAAATCCTTTCGCCATGACTGATCCAACATTAGATACTTGCATTGTTACAATCACCAACAATTTTTTCAATCTCACTTTCATGAAATTCAGAGAACACAACAATATTTCCATCCACTTGTCCATCATCAACTACGATGTATCCTGTTGAACTATCCACAGTGTGTATATCCTCAGACTGTATAACTATTGTATTGTTAACATCCAAAGTCTCATTTCGCATTTCTAAAACAATAGCATCTGTAATGTCCCCACTAGCACGTGTGTACATTGCATCCGATAATTCATTTCTCTCGCCTCCGAAGTTACTTTCCTCTATATCTGAAGTGAACAAATTAGACTCCCTCATCTTAATACCAGGACTGGAATCTGTACCCACATTTATCTGATCTTTATTATTCAATAACAAAGAATTGTTTGGTCTTCCGATTTTTGTAATATTGCCGCTATCAATAATGCGAGGGTTCTGATTCAGTTTTCGCATATTTTTTATATCTGGGTTATTGATTTTCATTTGTTTGGCTTCCTCTTTTTGGATCTGGTGTATACCCCACATATGTTTGTAGTACGGCCATATTTGGGAAAATCCATGATTACACAATGGACAAAAGAATAACTTCTCCCCAGTATGGGTGAGTTCATGTTTACGCAAATCAAGGTCAGCTTTGAACATTTTTGGACAATATGCACATTTAAGACTAGGATCAAAATGGCGTATTCTGTGATGGTCCCGAGTAGACGCTCTGAAAAATCCCCGCTGGCAAATATCACATTCAAACCGTCGTATATTTTTGTGCACACAGTTGACATGACGACGTAGAATGTATGACATTCTGAAATATATTGAAATTATTTTAGTTCAAATTTTACAGTACACAAAATATCATAATGAAATAATTATAGTAGACATTGCAAAAAGACATACAGTTTCCGTACAAGCAACAAAAAGCATGCATTTTCTCCTGTTCACAGTAACAAGTTAACAGTCAGTTATACCAGACGTAACATCTTCGTTTGTGAAGCTGGCATTTGGAACTGTGAAGTAGCCGTCATTACTGATCATGTAAAACTTCCATTAGAACAAAAATTGTAGAATATTTGATAAGTATCAAATTTCAAGTAGGAATTTCAGGAAAAGGTCATTAATCTGAAATGAACTACATGTATCACCTTACAGAATGTGAATTATAATCAAACTAGTCGGAAATAATTTACCGCATGCCAAACTGTTTATCAACATCACAAAGAATTCACTGCTAGGTGAAAATTGCTTCTTCATGAAAGTCACACCAAATGGTTTATTTACCAACCTCTCCTTAACAACTTATTCTTATTTTCAGTCTAACTTACTTGAATTTCATACCACACAAATCACAAATGAATGGGTAGACTCCAGTATGGTTAGTTTTGTGGGTTTCCAAGTACGCTTTCCTAAAGAAGGCAGCTGGACACAGATCACACTTCCATTTCTTCTCTCCATGTGTCTGCATATGACTCTGTAAAATGTATAGTTAGAAGTAGGTCAAAACAATCGCTTAGGACATGACACTGTCACACTAACTACTTCTCTTCAGGACTCGACACAAACTTTTTCAAGAGGTAGTCAGCAGGACGACTACTGGTAGCAGAAAAAATGAGGAAGTCCTTGCAAATTATAGGTAGTCCTCATTTTAATACATAACAAATATGTTTGTCATTTTATTTCAATGCCTATCGAGTGTACTTCATTAGAATACAAGACAAGTATAAATGTCAGATTTTCACAAATATATTGAACAAAATCATACAGGTTAACCGTTACATCACATCAGATCTAACAAAGGTTCGTAAGCTTATTATTTGATTTACTTAAATTTATAGAATTCTGGTCACCTAAATTTCAGATAGCCCGATGGGGATGCCCAGCTTGGAAACCTAGGTAGTCCTTGGAGAAAATAGGTAGCCCCAGGCTAACGGACCACTGTTAGTGTCGAGCCCTGCTCTTCTGTTTCACTGTCAGGCATTAGGTAAAATTTGTTTTTTTCTAATATAAAGATATATATCCACATTTATTTTTTAGCTTTACAAGTTATAATAATTGACTATTTGATGACCATATTCTCTGATCAATGATATGCATCAACTAAAATTTTAAGTTTGAGATAAAGACGCGACAAATATCACCGTAACTTACCCGTAAACAAGCAGCAGTCTTCAGTGTTTTCCCACATTCATTGCATGTAAATTTTTTGCTGCCGGAGTGCATCTGTTTATGATATCTTACCATGGCAACCGTGCCAACTTTACCACATGTATGACACTTCAGATCGTGCCTGTTCTTCAGTGGTATCTTCCCAGCCTTTCCTTTAGACAATTTTGGCACAAAGTCATCATCATCATTATCAATGATATTTTCAACTTTATAATCATCATCTTCTTCAATATCATTATATGCAAAGTTATCATTTTCATATTTAACAGGTTGATGTTTTGTGTAGTCTGCCTCATGTTTCAGTTCAGCAGTCATTATTCTTAGTTTATTTTCTGATTCTTCTTGTGTTGTGAAGACATCATTACTGTCAACATTACTAGTATCATTTTCTTTCACAGCATATTCATCGATTTGTTCAGTTTCAGCAGATACTAAATTATTACATGCAGCCTTTTTTTCTACATCACTGTTGAAAAACGATTTTGTCAAATCTTTAGTTACTTTGCATTTATCAGCAATTTTCTTTTCAGAAGTGCCATTTGTCTCACTTAAAGAAAGTAATGCCTCACTAGCATATATATCTGCTTCAAATGATTTATTAGATTTACCAGGTTTTTTTGACAAACTCACTTTTTTCTTTTCAAGACTACGTATCTCCTTTGTGGGACCTCCATCATTATCATTTCTTGAACAATCCGAAGTTGTGAACATTGACTTGGCAAAAAGACTCTCTTTCATTTTAGGGGTCAACTTCCTTTTTCTTGTAGAACGAATTGGTTTAGAAAGTTCAACACTTGTTTCTGGATCTGTAACTGAGATACTTGTACTAACACCAAATTTGTTTCTCTTGCAGTTCAAAGTTTTAACAATTTGGTCATCATATTTAACACGAGCGATACTAATGCAATTATCAGCATTGGCAGATCTTTCATCAGCGCTACCTCCAAAACACTTTCTATCCTTCGATTCAATTTTTGTGATGTTGAGGTTATTGTCTTCATTGTCATGTTCAATGTCTTCATTGAGTTGTTTGTTGACACTATCATCAGATTTGTTGCCGTCAACTTTAGAATCAATAGTCAAATTATTTGTTCCGTTACTGTCAATTTCAGAGTCAATATTTAAATTATAAGCACTGTTGTTGTCATTTTTATGGTTGATATTCGAATCGTCAGCTCTACAATGGCTAATTATCTGGCAAGAAGTTCTGTCTTCATGTTTATCAATAGTTTTATCGTTTTCTTTCTTTTGAATTGAAGAAATACATGTACTCAGTTTTTCATCATTTTTCACTGAAGTTGTTGCCTTGGTAACTTGACAAGACTGTGAGGGTTGATTGTTCTCAGCAGGTACTCGTACAAAAACCTGGATTGTCAAAAAGATTCATCAGAAACTAAAATTAACTTATATTATATTTTTCATCAATTAGCTTGAAGCTAAATGAATAATATTTAGTCAGCTAAATCAGTATTAAAATGCAAGTAATTTTCCTAAACTAAAGGATAATTTTAAAGGTTCCATTTATTTTATTTGTCATGGCAATAAACACAAACTGAAAAAAAGATAGGTTTATTGACTTGCTCCAAGGACAGCAAAATTTATCATTTAAATATCGGTTAAATAGACCTCATAATAGATCTATAGGATCATTCACATTAAGTTAAAAGTTGCATTTACCATGTGTTAAGTAAAGTGCATTTACCTCTCTAATTAAGTAAATTGCCTAAATTTTCCTTCAATTACGTAAAGTTAAGTGCATAAATTTACCACTAATTAGTAAGCTGCATTTACCTCATGTCAAGTAATGCATAATTTTAATTTACCTCTAATTCACTAGACTGACAAGGCAGCTCCCCTCCTAATTTATTCAATTCTTCTAAGACTTTTTCAGCAGTTTTATTAGACAGGTGAACATCTTTTTCATCCATTTCAAAAAATATTGATCCATCTTCCGATTTGGTAACATTTCTAACTTTAACAAGAGACACACTTTTATCAGCATCAGTCGTAACTTCAGTCATCATAGGTTTGACATGATGGAAAGGTCCAATATTATTCACTGGCTCATCAGAATCAATCTTCATTAACACCGAAACATCACTAGACATATCAACATTTTCTTCCATTGAATCACAAATAGATCTTGATTCACATGTGATTGTTCTGTCAGAGTCACACACAGTATGAAAGCTTTCTGAATCCAGCTGTGTGTAACTGCATGTTGTATCATATTTTGGAAATGCAGTTTTAGAGAGGTGATCATAATAGTATGAACCACCCTCATTGTGTTTGGTGCAATGAATATGAAGACAACAGATTGTGTCAAATGTACTGCCACATCCACCACATGTAAAATTACACACCCCTTTCTGAAGGCCTAGTATAGACTTCTTGATTGTTTCCCATGGCAGTTGTTTAGAAATGTCACACAGATGTGTAGCCATTTTCAAATCTGTAAATAGAATTTATAAGCAAAATGAGCGTCAAGTTAAAAAGTATATAAAAAGCCTGCTAGAGGTCATGTTTTAAGATAAACACAAGACTGTGTTAAATAGTTGCCAACTTGCGTTTGTAAAATTATGCTTTTCTTTGACACTCTTTCTCTATTCAGATTTCTTATTTGAGTCGGTTGTATCAACTCATAAATATCACCAACAAATATCAAACAAACTCATTTCAACCTGAAATAATATAAGTAATCAATCCTTCAGAAAAAGGTTGTGGAACTTTTTATGACATACATGTACTGGTACAAGTTTACAAATGACAAAGCTGTACGTGATACAGTCATATTGAGAGCAACAAATGAAAAAATTAACAAGAATCAAAACTTAAATGGTTTGAATCTATAAACTCCTCAATGTTCGCCTAAAGTCTAATCCATATAAGAATCTGTGCCCCCTCAAGTGGTCTGTGATTATTTATAAAGACATTAATGTAAACCCATCTATGAATGACTAAGTCACAGAACCAGTAGTAATGACTACCCCTCTGTTGTCCAGTCCTTAGCCAAATTCCTCAGCCAAGACAGTGCTTTTTTCCCTTCTATAGCAGGGGCGTCATCCCCCTCAGGAGAATTCTTTAAAATAATGCAGTTTTCCCCTAAAATTCAATTTACATCAAGTTTTTTCCCCTTTATATGAAATGGCAAAATCATGGACAAATTGCCCATACGTCTCATAAATTATAATGTAGCAGTGTGGTTTATAAATTATTGTATTTATAAATTGGCTGGGATATTCACCAGCCTAATTTAGTAATTAGCTCAGTTGGTACAGACATAGAGCATCTGACTTGCAAGCAGGAAGTCAGATTTGAGCCCCACTTACATTTGGTGCCGTGTGTTACAAGTCTTGGAAGCAAAGGCTGGGTTAGTCTAAAGTCGTAAAGAGCCTGATGTTTTCACAATTAATTACTTTGATTAAAAAGGAAGGAGGAAAAACTGGAATGTAGCACTACTAGCAGTGTGGTATACTGGTATATTGTACATTATGTATTTATAAATTGGCTGGGAGTGGGATATTCACCAGCCTGATTAAATCAGTTGGTAGAGCATCTCACTTGCCAATAGGAGGTCGCAGATTCAAGCCTGCATCAGGTACATTATTCTCCTCCTATTACAGTAGATTACGTCATAATTATTTTAATTAATCATTATTCAATTAATTTATTGTTGCATGCAATTTATTCATCAAGCTAAAATCAAGGACTTATAGGTATGTATATAAGTCCTTGCTAAAATTAAAGGTTAATCATGTTCTGCGAATTCGCAAAGTACAGTGTTATGAACCAGCTATACAAACAATATCTAGTTCAGTATGATATAATCCAATGTCAGTGGTGTGGGTCGCGAAATTGAATGACAATATATTCTAACTCGAATTACAAATAAAAACTTGTTTCAACAGTCATTCACAATGTTTTTTTTTATAATTTGGTCCACCAATACAACTGAATATCTGTTACAAATATAGAATGAGACCTCACTTACATACAAATGAAATTGTACAAAACAATAATAATCTCTGTTACCTTTTATTATTATCTCCCTTGTAAAATTTGTTTATCAAGGGAGATAAGTAGAACAATAAAATTAAAAGTGGCCATAGAGGTTATTTCCCTTAGAAATTTACATAATTACAATTATAAAACTACATAAGGAAGTTATAGTTGAATTGCTGCATACGATAACTGGGCTTTACGTTATGCACGTGACATAGGTCTACTAGGCCTAGGCTTTACGTTATACACTTGACACAGGCCTAGGCTTTATGTTATACATGTGACATATAGGCCTAGACTTCACGTTATATATACACGTGATATAGAACTAGACGTTACATTATATCAAAGACTTATACATGTATAGGTCTTTGATTATATACACATATGTGACATAGATTAAGATTTTCCATTATGCAAGTGACAAAGGCATAGGCCTTACGTTATACACGTGACATACTAGGACTAGGTTTTACGCAATTCACGTGACATACTAGACCCAGACTTTACGTTATACACGTGACCAGGTAGTTGTATTAACGGTAGATGCAACTAAAAATCCGGTCGAAACACTTGTCGTTATCCACGCGCGCATGCGCAGTCGCATTGAAAAGAATGGACATATAGTAAAACTTATATTGATTTATGCCGTATCAATACTTATCTTCGGAAAATTGGCAGAAAGACGTGAATAAGTGGTAAATTGGTGCAGAACAGGCGTAAAGGCCGATGAATGCATTTGTTCAAAATCAATGTTTTTCAATGATTGATACATTAAAGAATCATCTCCATTGATTTGTAAGGCGATTTTGTTGACAATGTTTCCTCTGTGTAGTTGTGAAATTTCTCTAAAAAGGGGTCGAATTGACCACTTTTAAAAAATGTATGCCTCTTACTGCGACATACATGAAGTGGTTTTCCTCACTTCTTATACCAAAAATGATACTGGGAACACTTACTACACACAATCTTCTGTAACTTCCAATATTTATTAAATGTTTTGGTGAAAAGATAATGATCATTTAACTAAAACATGTGCACAATGTCGGGCATTTTTTCACCATGGCGCGAAAAACGAAAAAAAAAATCTCATTAAACTCGTCATTTCTTGATCAATTTATAAGATAGGGAAACAATAAGTACATTTCTAAAATCAGCTATCTTTCAGCTTTTTAACATGGTTACTTACAAAACAATCGGTTAATGATTGACAAAAACATGACAATTTTATTTGAACATGTACACAAAGTCGGGCATGTTTCCACCACGGCGTGATAAACGAAAAAAAAAAGAATCTCATTTAACTCGTCATTTCTCGATCAATTTATAAGATAGGGAAAAAATAAGTACACGTCCAAAATCGGCTATATTTCAGCTTTCTAACAAGGTTACATTGAAAAGAATTAGTCCATAATTAATAAAACAACAGCCATTTTAATAACAAGCGTCTAATACTCTCCCGCTATGCTACGGTACTACATCGCTAAAACAATAAAATATCGATTAATTATTGATCAGCTATACACCAGCTAGGCGGCGACACCTTATTTTAATACATATACGATTATCGAGGAAGTTGCATCTACCTCTATACAACTACCTGACGTGACATAGACCTAGGTTTTACGTCATACACGTGACATAGACCTAGACTTTACGTTATACACGTGACATAGACCTAGACTTTACGTCATACATATGTTGCATAGACCCAGACGTTACGTCATACATATGTTGCATAGACCTAGACGTTACGTTATTCAAGTTACATAGACCTAGGCGTCACGTTATACACGTGGCACAGGCCTAGGCGTGACATTACATGTGTTACATAGACTTGGCGTCAAGTTATACACGTGGCATAGGCTAGGCGTCACGTTATACATGTAACATAGACCTAGGCGTCAAGTTATACACGTGGCATAGGCCTAGGCGTCACGTTATACCTGTTACATAGACCTAGGCGTCAAGTTATACACGTGGCATAGGCTAGGCGTCACGTTATACATGTTACATAGACCTAGGCGTCAAGTTATACACGTGGCATAGGCCTAGGCGTCACGTTATACATGTTACATAGACCTAGGCGTCAAGTTATACACGTGGCATAGGCCTAGGCGTCACGTTATACATGTTACATAGACCTAGGCGTCACGTTATACACGTGGCATAGGCTAGGCGTCACGTTATATATATGTTACATAGACCTAGGCGTCACGCTATACACGTGGCACAGGCCTAGGCGTGACGTTACATGTGTTACATAGACTTGGCGTCAAGTTATACATGTGGCATAGGCCTAGGCGTCACGTTATACATGTTACATAGACCTAGGCATCACGTTATACACGTGGCATAGGCTAGGCGTCCCGTTATACATGTTACATAGACCTAGGCGTCACGTTATACATGTTACATAGACCTAGGCGTCACGTTATACACGTGGCATAGGCTATGCGTCACGTTATACATGTTACAAAGACCTAGGCGTCACGTTATACACGTGGCATAGGCTAGGCGTCACGTTATGCATGTTACATAGACCTAGGCGTCACGTTATACATGTTACATAGACCTAGGCGTCCCGTTATACATGTTACATAGACCTAGGCGTCACGTTATACACGTGGCATAGGCTATGCGTCACGTTATACATGTTACATAGACCTAGGCGTCACGTTATACACGTTACATAGACCTAGGCGTCACGTTATACATGTTACATAGACCTAGGCGTCCCGTTATACATGTTACATAGACCTAGGCGTCACGTTATACATGTTACATAGACCTAGGCGTCACGTTATATATGTTACATAGACATATGCGTTACGTTATACACTCGACATAGGCCTAAGCGCGACATAGATAAATTTTGAACAGCTGCAATTGATAGAAATCAAGGACTTATGTAAGTCCTTGTATAAATGAAAGGGAAAAAATCAATTAAAATTCAACACATTTTTAAAAATCATTATTTAGCCAGGCGCAGTTTTCCTCTATTTCAAGTTAGAATATTTACATGTTTACATTTCATGTGAAATCGAGCGTCAGCAAACGCTGCTTGAATCGTTAAACAGTAAACTAAGGTGGATACTAAGATTGCAAAGAGTATGCTACTTTACTTATACTGTTGAATAAAATATCTCAAAGTAACGTCCCTTTATACGCTGTATCGCTTTGATGCATGTAATAACTTGAATGCAATCAGATAAAAAAAAATATTTTGTTAGGCAACTTATTAAAAAGATATTTTCTTGGACGTTAAAATCATCGCGGCGAGATTAATATTTACATTGTATGCCAGAGTGATTTTTTCGAGCAAAGGAACATGGCTCGTATTCCGCATTTCAACGTTAGAAATTCAATTAATATTTCCTTCCGAGCACATGTCACTGATTGGATAAAACATATAATTCTGTTAGACGTCCGTTTAGTTTCCCTTCTTATTGGTAATGGCAGATTGAGGCCGTTTTCACGGCTAAGTTACCGCAAAATTAAAAGAGCCATCATAATGGCAAGTTCCGTCAGTTGCGATATAATTTCATCATTTAAGTTAAGTGTATAAGTACGATTTACCGTAACTTCCTATACTCCAAACTCTTGGTAATGCAACAGTTCACATTACAACCTTTCTGTCGGGTGAATTTTATGAAATCTTGGCACCATAAGACAATAAGAAAATGTTAATACAGTCTTATCTATATTCAGTAGAAGGAAAGTTGTATTGGTACAGATCAACTGTTTCCGGATATTTTCTGCAACGTTCAGTTCTCCAACTGGCTCAAAGACTCCACGATTGTTGGAATTAATGAAAGTTGTATACATCGTTTAGCTTTTCATAGGTTTTGCTTTATCTTGATAAAAATGACGCGAATTAAACAAATATCAAGTACATCTGGAAAGTAGATAAAATAGGAAGCGATTTCAGATTGGGGGAGGGCTTATTTTAGATTTTGGCTGACGCCGGGGAATTGGGGGGGGGGGGAGAAATATAGACCCTTTTGATAACCAGTACAGCCGACATCTTTTGAGGGCTTATAAGCCCCATAGCATCCCCCGGTACTTACGGCCTTGATTATAATATATGCCTCAGATCATCTATAGCAACTGGTGCAGAGCTTATTTAAAAAATTGTGGTAGTTTTATGGAGATAGAAATTGAAGGCGACGGTGTCTGGGGAACAAGGCATTTTGAGTAAATGTATTTAATTTGAATTGTAGAGCGATTTCTCATACGGTGAATCACCGTAGATATAATAGTTCGACAATAATTACAGTAATTCAAAGAATGTTACTGTTCTCCGGTAAATAAACGTCAGCGTGTTTTCTTCTACTTCAATGTATTTGTTAGGTTTAAGAGCTTTCCAAAATACAGTAAAATCAGATCCAAATATTCTTTTTGTATGCTTATTCATCGAAAAGTATATTACAATGGATTTGATGACTATGAGTTTAATTGGATTATAAGATGGCTCTTGTAATAATACTGATGAGAATATCAAAGACAATAGAATCGAGAACAATTATAGGCTCGCTCAGTGATATAGAATGTTCGCCGCAAAGGCTACATCAGTAGATTGGAATTTAAACGTCGGTTCATCGTCCTACAAATAGCAAAAACAAAAAAAATCGATATTTCTACTTACAAAATGTTGATCTCTAAAAAATATCGATAATTAACAGATATCATACTAATATTTATCTACAATTTATCGAAATATCGACATTCCTCTTTGAATGTTACCATAGGGTAACAAACATGTATAATGATACTATCACACTAACGCATTATGGTTTTTATTTTATTCTTTTATTATTACTATATTTTAGTTCTATGTCAGCCCTTCCTTTTGTTATCCCCTAATTGATATATGGAACCTCCCAATTCCACAAATTTCAAAACCACACCGAGTGTATCGTATGTGAGGATCCCTGTTTAGTGAATATTGTGTATTGGGTCCATTCCCTTCCAAACAGCGTTAGCACGAAAAAATGTGCGAAACCAATCATTATCGTCGTTTGTAACAATATGAACACTGAACTAACGGTGAGTCTGTACAGCGTCTGTCCAGCAAGAGGCGAAGAGTCATGGTTACGGCATTTGTCACATGGTACACTATATCACGTACAGATGGTTCCCGCCATTGCATTTAAATAACCCTATTAAAGTTCGCCTCTTTATTTGTCCCTTTTCTTGTTGGTCGGCAATGTTTGGTTCATGAGACCTTTATATTTATAATGTCGATCACCAGGGCAATATGAGGATGACATGTTGTGTTTGGATTGTGTCAGGTGATAGTTGTTCTATGTGCTTCATGTGAGGTTTTGTGCTGTCATCCGTTGTCCTGCGTTGTCCTGTGACGATAATCATGCGCTCCTTATTTGTCGGCTTAAGTTCTGTAGTAAGGTTGAATGAGTTTTTTGGGGGTTTCACATGAGATTCTGTTTTTGTCGGTCTTGATATCTGTATGAAAATACAGTCATGTATTAGTATGAACTCCATGGTAATGACTAGCATTGTATATTGTATCATATTCACAACAATACTATATAGTGTAATATTAACTGACTGACAGACTGACTGACTGGCTGGCTGGCTGGCTGTCTACGTTTCTTTGTTGTGCAAAAAAATTACAGAAATGTGGAAAAAGGCTGACACTTTCCAAGTTACATTCAGGTTGAAAATTGCCTCGAGCTATAAAAGCATATAGCTAGTCTAGACTATGATTTACCAGAAACATATTTTGCTGCCTTCTGCATTTTTGTATCGTATCTACCACCGTATCAACAGTTCCTGAAGCGGTGTTGCTAATTTTAGATATCTTCTAGGTAAGTAACAGATAAGTGTAGAAATGTCTGTAGTATGTAGAAAGAGAAAGGTATTATTTTACCTGTGGCATGATGTATCAGCGTCCGTTTACTCGTGCGAATACATGCATACATATTCAAACTAGCGCGTTAGTCATTGAATAATTGTGTAGATATGTGACGTATATGAATAAGTTCACACACGCGCATATACACTTACACAAAACAGAGAAAAATGCAAAAAATACCAAATTCATTAACGTTATTGTAGTTAGCTTCATCTTTGGTGCATTGGAACAAAAGATGCATCATAGATAGTCGTAACTTAACCACATCGATCATTCCTCTGTTTGTTCACTCAAGTTCAAACTTTCGGTTCTGAAATCAGATGCTATATGAACGTGAAATGATTGATTCATTATCTAGCCACTAAATCTTCCTTGTTAATTAATATCATGTACGCGTAAAACGTTATGTACAGTAGTGAGATTGTTTGACAAATCTGTACCTAAAACCTTCTCTCCACTATTTGAAATTTCAGCATCGTTTTATTTGATGACTATTGTATAAAGTTTACACATAGCAGATAATCGTACCGATCGAACCATTGGTTTTGTTTTGGCTAAATGTTTGTTATAATGTCTTTGATATCATTTTCTCCATTTAGAATATTGTTTAAAATGTATGTCTTTAAACCTTAATCCAACGTTTGTTTTAGAATAATGTTTTATGTCTTTAAACCTTAATCCAACGTTTGGTAATTATATCCACAGTGTAATTATTCTATCGACCGATTTCGAAACCAATAAAGAAGAAAATTTAACCGAAGCAATTTCGTTGCTGAGCAACCTAGATGGTATGATAATTAACATTCTGAGAACATTTGAAATATTTCATTAGTTTCGTTATCTGTTAACCCTTTCCAAGACTTAGGGTGGATGCGATATAAGTAGAATAAACAATGATAAAAAATAAATACGGCTGTGTTGGTTCACTTGTATTTTCAAGTGAGTTGTTGTACGTTACTAAGGCCAATAAAACAATTGTATGTTTACAGTACTATTATAGTA
Organism: Lutraria lutraria; assembly: GCA_964023205.1. Classification (NCBI taxonomy): domain Eukaryota; kingdom Metazoa; phylum Mollusca; class Bivalvia; order Venerida; family Mactridae; genus Lutraria; species Lutraria lutraria. Next base: position 10,181,275 of record OZ026843.1, read on the forward strand.
AGTCAACACCGGGAACCAGGCTAGTTTTAGCCAATCAAACCCATTACCACACACGTAGGTGGGGGACAGCAAACTTATAGTAAAATATGCTGCATCAGGCGTATAGATATTGTTTAACGATTCTGCGATTATACGGAAGGAACTTTGAGTGCATGAGAGTAAATGATAGAGTGGAATTATCAACTGAAGGCTTAAGACATTGCATTCTTCTGTGATTACATGCTGACGTAATATTCACATAAATGTACCCATTGTCAGTTTATGAATATACAACTGGTATATCGTCACATATGTTGTACATAATTGACTAATTCATATATACTAAAAAAGTGTAATACACATGTATCCAATTGTTTTAAATTATATAATTTAACTAGCAGAAAAGAAAATGAAGATAGTATGTATAAACTCATTAAGTAAGTCTTCTAGTTACATCTGATACCGCGAACAGACTCGTACAGTGTTTTATCAAGCAACTATATACAGTTACTTGTCAAATAACGACAAACCCAACTCTCCGTTCAACAGTACTAATAATAGAGCTTACCTTCTGTATAACAGTACTAATAATAGAGCTTACCCTCTATATAACAGTACTAATAGTAGAGCTTACCTTCTGTATAACAGTACTAATAGTAGAGCTTACCTTCTGTATAACAGTACTAATAGTAGAGCTTACCTTCTGTATAACAGTACTAATAATAGAGCTTACCCTCTGTATAACAGTACTAATAGTAGAGCTTACCTTCTGTATAACAGTACTAATAATAGAGCTTACCTTCTGTATAACAGTACTAATAATAGAGCTTACCCTCTATATAACAGTACTAATAGTAGAGCTTACCTTCTGTATAACAGTACTAATAGTAGAGCTTACCTTCTGTATAACAGTACTAATAGTAGAGCTTACCTTCTGTATAACAGTACTAATAGTAGAGCTTACCCTCTGTATAACAGTACTAATAGTAGAGCTTACCCTCTGTATAACAGTACTAATAGTAGAGCTTACCCTCTGTATAACAGTACTAATAGTAGAGCTTACCTTCTGTATAACAGTACTAATAGTAGAGCTTATCCTCTGTATAACAGTACTAATAGTAGAGCTTACCCTCTGTATAACAGTACTAATAGTAGAGCTTACCCTCTGTATAACAGTACTAATAGTAGAGCTTACCTTCTGTATAACAGTACTAATAGTAGAGCTTACCCTCTGTATAACAGTACTAATAGTAGAGCTTACCTTCTGTATAACAGTACTAATAGTAGAGCTTACCCTCTGTATAACAGTACTAATAGTAGAGCTTACCCTCTGTTTGACAGTACCAATAATAGAGAATGCTAATTCACTTGCTTTTATTATTGCCTTGATGAATTCCCCAAATATTTGAAGTCAAAAGTATTCATGTTAATTCCTGCCGCACATTCATCCTCGTATACATTAAACTATTATACAACTTGAAATTGCATGAAAAAAACAACATATATAAGAAATTACCATAAAATGTTTGGATTATTGTTAATAATGATTATTTGATGTTTATTACCACTATTATTCAACAACGTAAAGTTTTATTAACAATGAGCAATAAGTAAATATTATCAAGCATCAATCCTAGTATAAATATGAACACATGATTGTAATACATGATTATCAATAAAGATACAATATTCTAACATAATATAAAACAGAAGGAAATATACCATAGTTCTAAAGAGTTTATAATTATAGATAAAGAGGCCCACATACTGGCGCTGTCACGTGATCTATAAGTATTTACACCATTGACTCGTGCCAGAAACGAACACGTGTTCGCAAGAATCTCTATCATCTTTCGCTTTCACATACCGTTCTTATTTCTACACACACTACCTGGATAACGACGCCAATACTCCAAGATCGTAATGGAATTTACCTTGCTAACATTTTTCTGCCAATCGCGCGAAACATGCGCCAACAATACGAAACCTCTTCAGTGAGAAGTGTAAATGGCGCGTGCTTTTAATTGCAATTCTTCAAAATTAAAGTTAACATTTCATCTAACACAGAAACAAACAAACTTCCAAACACCATTTGCATTGACCAAATATGTAGGCCTAAGAAATAAAAAATTGGTAAAAAAAAGTCCATTTTGCGAATATAAAAAGGAAATACAGTGCCATCTCTCAAAAGCAACACCCTTTGGGAGTAGCAAACATATATAATTGTTGAGAGGTCGTTGTTCTAGAGAAATCGTGCAGTGGCAAATAATCATGCTGTTGTTGGAGGGAGATTGTTGCTCAAGAGAGGGCTGTTCTGGAGAGGTTGTGCTGTACATGTATCAATCTGATTTGTGGAATATGTTCAACAATTTTCTTCATTTCCTGGTTGGGTATCCTTCAACATGGAATTGCTGATTTACCGAGAGTCGTTAAAACTAACCAGAATGAAGCATTTGATGTGGAATGCAGCTTGCTACATAAAATAATTACTGTTGATTTCTAAATGCAGAAACTCATCCTACAAGCATCCTCTAATATGATTACTTGAATAGCGATGTCTGAAAGTATTCGTGTTCTGTATAGATAGACAGCAACATGAAACATATGATAACTCTAGAAATCTTCAGTAACACTTCATACATGCCAACTACATCGGTTAGGAAGTAATTATTTATACATGAATATATCACAAAGTACGATATAGACATGTGCGATGCATTGTATGTCATTTTATTGTAGTATAACAGTGCTTGTGTAAACTTATCTTATACAAATGTACTTGAATCTACACTATGGTATTCATAATCCGATTTTCTCATACCTCGATTGGATATAAAACATATGACAAAGAAGCCCCTTACATTGTCGTTATTCTTCGACCGAACTTGGTGACTGACAAAGAGAGATTGTCTTGTCCACTCAGTCTACATTTTGTTACGTATTTAGAATTTAATCAAGTCAGGTCATCCGGAAACCTTCTCACTTTGTCAATTAAATACGAAAACAGGTTTATTACCTCGTGCAGACTGTGAACTTTATTTGGGTATGCTGTGAATCAGGGTCACTCAAATGGAATGTAGAAGAAGTGTAAGCAACATAAGAAATCAAATAAAACAAATACTGTGGAATCATTAATTTTCGATGGGGATTTAATTTCGTGGATTTCGTGTGTCGGCTCATCCACGAAACCAAATCCCCACAAATTTGAATGCAGAGATAAGACTTTCTTTGTATTTAAATCAATATCCACGAATTTATGTCCCCACGAAATAGCCATTTTTGTAAAAAACACGAAAATTGAGCCCAACGAAAATAAATGAAAATACAGTATTACCTTCATTTTTATTTATACATGTACATGTATAATGGTTTTTGTAAATGCATCTATTGCTTAACTGATTATTTTTGTAACAATATCCATCATATATCATAATCGGCATGTACGTATTTTTAATATAGGATGATGTCTTGAAGTTTTATTTATCATCTATACACCATGAGTCTGTTGCTTCATTCGTGAATCAGTGTTCGGGACATCTTGTAAGCATAAATAAAACTTCTGGATAAAAATATTTATTAAAGTATAATTTCCGAATATAATTAAAACACAGGGGCATTTGCACATAAAATGAAATTCATCATCAACATCGTTTAAATCACAAAATACACATAAAACAGCGAAATTGACAATAATCGGTACAGGATGTAATCGTATATATTCACACTGATTGATGTTAACTGTGTTGATAAAATCAGTATTACTTCCTACATTCCTTTCATCTGATCTCAATTCTGGGTGCTTTTAACCATTGTAGATCATTTTTAAGTAGCAAAACGAAATTCAATCATTTGTAAGGAGACGTTGAATGCCGAGCGTGTGACCGACGATGCCCCGAATTCTGACAAAACGGTTGATAACCATGTATAAAACACGGAACATGGAATAGTTTGTACCCGGAAAAACGACATACTCTATGGTTTTCAAACATCGTAACGTTGTTTTGATTAATATTTTTTTATACATGAACGTTTACAGATTATATGTAACAGCGTTTTTATCATCGCCGGCTTCGGAAAGCACCAACATGATGTTGGAATATACGCTAAAAGTTCGGGTATTTATTTATGTAGAAAGGCACAATACTTCATCGCAATGTGTATTCCACAGGTAAGCTTTTGAGTTATTATGTGGATAGTAATACTCGGGATATATTATTCGTTACCTAGCAACAATGTATACACACAGCGAGTTTGATTATATACACAATTCTTATGTTCCGTAGACATACAATATTTGTACCATTGTGATAATAACAGTACACACTTGTATGTAAGAAAAACAAGAAATTTGCCAGCATAACAAATTGTTCAATTTTTGCCTATTTCGTGCTTAGTATGTCACCCTGACATCTTGTACAATGAACTTGTAACCACTAAGTAACAATTAATTCCATTAGACTTAATGTGTGTTTAAGAATTACAGTTCAAATGTTCTGACGCCTAAAATAACATGATTGCTGTATTTATCGAAACAGATGTTGGTTAAAATACGAATAACTATTATGTTTAGGACTTCGTATAAGAAAATGCGTACATAGATCGATATCACTTAAATTTTCTTACTGAAGGTGTTACTAAACAAAACAACAAAAACAACATTATCCTTCACAGTCCTGGTTGTGCCACAAATAATACGAAAACTTGAAAGGAAATAACAGTACACACATCTGTTCTTTATAACTACCCCATCCCCACAGACACACCCACGCCACATTATACAATGTATAAACGAGATTTTCTGAAAATGTTTTAAGTCTATGAAACAACTGTTTCAACGTAACCACAAAACCACAGCTTTAACCTTCCTTGTCATCTTTAAATCATATACATGTATACATTTAACTGAAAATTTGCAAACAAAACAATAGTTCATTTATTAGCATACTGTTTATAAATGATATAGCTTTGTAAACATAAAATTGTTTTATACAGGCTTTTATATACACAATTGTTATGTACAAAATTCATCAGACTTTAATGTATAATATTCGTACACTGTGCCAGACAAAATACAGATACTACATCAGCAAATGTTGGTACACATTCAATGAATTTAGACATGTAACGAAATATTTTCTATTTTTTTTCCCTACCATGGCTTTTAGACCCAGTACCTATTTTAGTTATTGTATTATTACTATTTAGTTATTGGTTGTTTTATTGCATTACATAAAACAAATCTTGTTATGTTTGTTCTTCTTCTAAATACATATGTTGTAAAACTTCCTCTGTCGCCTATTTAGTTTGGTAATTTAGTTCCTTCTACGGTTTTGAGGAAGTGTATGATTACGCCAATGATGGAAATAAAACACGATGACCTAGGTTTATGTACATGTTTATTTATTCAGAACATTAAATATCCCAGATAAGGAAAATTTATGATTATTAATTTGCTATTTAGCATTCCATAAATATCATTACATTTTAGAATTTGTTGAACATAATTTTGTTTTCTTGATATAAAATTACTGAGAAAAATGTTCTCGTTAAATTAATCAGTAACATAACGTTCAAATGTAACAATAATCTAAAATATAATTATAGGGTATGGATTTTACCATATCCTTAATTCTTGAAATACGCCCGTGTACAAGTAATTTGTTAGTAACTCAGGTATCAGACTTCGAGAGTAATCTGCATAAATTGTAAAAACAAGTTTTATAAATGAAATAAGGCTTAACTGGAACTTAAATAATGTTTTAATTACATTGTAATTGATATAACAACTTATACGTAATTGATTAGTCTGTTAATCTAATTCCAGAGCAGAGATTTCAAGCAATCTTATGAATCTATTAGAAATTATATTATTTTGCGGGAAAATGGAATTATCTGACGGAGTTTCAATTAAGACGAAACATAAGTATGTTATTATTACTTGACTGTGACATACAACACGTCAAGTTAAAATCTAAATAGAATCACTTGTTTCAGCCGGCATTATACTAAAACAATCAAAATTCATTTTCTATAAACGGTAGTAACATGAAACAGACACGAACACTCAAAGACCAAATGGTAAGATCTTAATTAGCATATGGTCACGTGGCTAACCGTGTGTGCACAGAATGGAATGCATGCCATATGTTCATTATAGGTATGTAAGCCAGATTTTCCGTCAGCATCGATAACAACAGTGTAAATAAAATGCATCTGTTTTGTTGTTTTAAATGTCTGAATATACCAGGAATCTCATTAAATCCGTGAAATTACATTAAATTTAAGCATTAATTACACGTACCTATATACTCTATGTAGAAATGGAAAACAAAACATTTTAATGTCAGTGGTTTTTATCGTGAAATGTTTATTTGTTAAACGTATTCTGTAAAACTTATCAAAGAAATAACCTATTTCAGTTTCAGTGAAATATTATTTAATCGATACCAATTGATACTAAACCCACGAACATAATATATAGAAAACTAAATCTGAAGATGTTCACCTAACTGTCTGATGAATCACATCACGTTTTATTGTCTGTATCAAACAAGAGCGAGACACAACTCTCATATTAAGGTATTAGAATCTTAACTCCCTATCTTTTCTAATGAATTTGCAATGCTCAATGATACACAAAAATGTTATTATAACAAAAAAAAATGCCCGATTGTCAGTATTTCTTTGATACTATAATTTAAACTTCAATTTTTTTTTACAAAATAGAAGAGTTATTGCCCATTGATGAAAAAAATAGAAAAATAAAAAAAATACATATTGCATGGTAAACTATATTTTTCTTTATCAAAATATATTGATATTGCGTTATTGCATTTTTTACCATGATTTTTCATTGAAATGGATTTTATTTTGTCTTTCATCTTTGAAAAACGGGTTACTCCCGTACACGGCAATACAATATTAAAGGGAAAATAACTCAAGGGAATGACATTGTTTTTGAAAATCTCTTTGTAAATTATAAACATTTACAAAATCTGTCCGCCCTATTTTGAGATGATACTTTTGGAGTTAAGATCTTAATAACTTAACTTCTTGTTCGACACTTCCTATTTTTATATATATTTTTTATTTGTTAATCTGTTTTCGGATATAATAAAAATGGTGTATTTAACGTAAAAATGTTACTAATACAAAGTACGAATAAATCCATTGGAAAGAATGTTAAACTGAGTAATGACAGTGACAGGATTACGTTTGCTATTGACCTTGCGCTGTCTCGACAAAATCTTTAAAATGCATAGAATTGTTAGGTTTGGTCTTATAGGGTTGACACAATGTGAACTCGATATTTAAGTATGTATTATGTTTTGTGTAGTTCGTTTTATTCCTGGTAGCTAGTCTATCGAACATAGATGAGGCTTGATATTTATCGGTTAGCCAGTCCTTATGTTTATGAATACTCACATATGTATACCAAATTGTTTATTGTAATCGTTCGATGGATCTTGTACGCACGTGTCGACCCGGAAGTCAGACTTTATTTTAAGGGTCGAATTACAAACCCTCTTTATAAGATTTATTTGTGCAACAATCCCATTTTTCTAGTAAGGTACGCGAATTAATTCATTCAATCCAAATGGTAGAATGATCCAACTGAATATAAGAATGAAGATCCGCGTATTTTCCTGATCACCGAACGATGTAGTAGAAATCTAACTATGTATTTGGGGAAAAAACTAAACTATGTTAAAACATACTACCGCTTGTGTATACAATTCATGGGGTTCGTTGATCTCGTGCTTTGTACCCGGATGTTGGAAGATAAATAGTTAATGCTATATGCATTTCAATCATCAGGCTTAGCGTCAGGTGAATATTCATGTAACTAAAATATACGCACAGTTTAAGTAAAAGTCTCACACACTTCAGAATTACGTTAATAAAATTAATCATACACATCAATTTCAGTACAGCATTCTTAATTCTTTAACTGTTCTGACAAAATATTGGAACCTCTAAAAGGATGATAAGAATTAACTGTCGTGTGTCCAACATAATGTCCTTCAGGTCTAGATACCTTGTCTGTCAAATCATTGTTCAGTCTCTCTCTGTTTATTCTTAACAAAAAATCAAAATTCTCTTAATCTCCCTTCAAACTTCAAAATTGTAAAAAAACATTATATGTAAGTGGAACCGACTTACAAAGTCAAGGAGAGAGAGAGAGAGAGAGAGAGAGAGAGAGAGAGAGAGAGAGAGAGAGAGAGAGAGAGAGAGAGAGAGAGAGAGAGAGAGAGAGATGTATACATATTCATTATAAACAAATTAATTCATAAATGTCGAATTTGAAATCTCTTAAAAAGCAAATCTTAGTAAGTAAGGGCCATGTTTGTGAAAAAAATGTGCACCATGCAGTCCGTGATGGAATGTACGTGTATTCGCATATAATAACATGAACTATTAGTACATGGTATGTTTCTATCCAATAAGTCCATTCTGATAATACTATTCTGATAACTGTGAATTAATGAAACAATAAGAGTACATTTTAAAAGGTATCAGTTAAAAGGTGTTCAAAAATCTTCATATAGTAATTAAGCTATGTTTTCTAACATATGATAGCACTTATGCGTATATTACATCGAGTAAGATGCTTAGATATACATGTATATGGTCAACTAGGCTTCATGTGTATTGTATAATTAAATATATATGCTAACTATAACTTGTGGTTAATATCAACAAACAAGATCGCACCATTACATCAGCATCAAGACTAAAAACATGTTCACACTTAGTTACATCGTTCTGATAACGACTTATTATGTCATTATCATGATTAGTAATTATCAATTTAATAGAAAATGCCCACTGGTCATTATTATCAGTACAGAATATCATTAACATGAGCATGTGCAAGTTTGAATCCGGCGCCCGTCCCAGCAGGGTGTAATATTTACGTTAATTGTTTACACACGAGTCTAATATGTCGGCATGGAGCTAATCTCATGCAGAATCGTAGCATTTTACGTAAAAATCGGATACCCCTCTGACTTTCTGGTTTCCAACGATCGTACCTGAGTATTCCGATTGTCCAAAACGCAGGTATATTGGGATAGCGCCACCAGTATATAAAGTCAGTAGCATAATTTAGTTACTTGCGTACGTTATCAGGGCTTATCGGGCATTAGTAAGAGAGGATTGGATATATACTATGAGCAAGGTTAGTGTCGACTATTTCAAATACAAATAATACTTTTATTGTTTTATTGTTTCATATTTTCTCTAATTGACTAATATATTTACTGATTTTAAATGCAAACTTTAAGAACTTGTACACATCGCTGAGCGAGGATTTCAGATCTGTATAATGCATTCTTTTATGATTGACAAATACAAATGCATGCACATTTCATTGATTTAACATATGCATCTTATGTTTTAATTTATATTTGTATAAACATATATATTCATATGTGAACGTATATAAAATAGGACACTAGATTTTGTAGAAACTACTTGTAGAGCTTTTTACACCTCTAGCGACATTCATTGAAGGTTGTTCGTCAGGATGATTTTAAAAATGTTTCGAAGTAAGTCGTTGCCTTGTAACGAATACTCCACGATTTGACAATGTAGCACATTAAGATCTTTGCAAAATCTTAAGTTTTGTAAGTAACATTATGATCTCATCTATTTTCTATAAGAACATATATTTGACATTGGGACTTAAGACAAAAGATTTTCTGGGAAATGCAATCAGGTAGATTTATGCTATAAACAGAACACACACTTCTTATAATATTCTTAGAAAACATCATTTCTTCTATAACTAATTTGTACTTGACAATTGTTATTTGTTCGTACAAGTTGCATGCTTTTTTACTCGTGAAACCAAATGTGTCTCATTGAAGCATATTCTGAAGCCGTACAAAACAAAAACTCTCAGAATAGCTGTTTCCTCACGGCTAGAAAATTTTGCGCTTTCAGCGAACCTAGTTTTTGCTTTATCAGCTAGAAGCCATTTTCTGGAAACACCCCAAACATAATTCTCTTTTTTGCGTCAAACACATAAATGTGTTGATCATTCGTATTTCTCCCAGGTAGAGTCATGTGTACATGAATTGGTTTATTATATCACTAGATGTATTACAAACATCAACATTCGCATGGTAACATTGCAATTTAGTAACATTGCATATAAAATTCGAGTCATGTTTTTTTTATTATTTTTCATGTCATTGTATTTTCAATGGTATATTCATGTATTGTATTATATGAGTGGCATATATGCATAGTTTACCTGTACAGACAATGTATGTACCCAAGGATAATTAGATTAGCGAGTAATAACGCTACCTTACATTTTCACCTACGGATGCTGAATTCTATGAGCGTTGCTATGCAACGCTACAACAGCGCCGCATAATTAGATGACGGCATTGTCTATATATGGTTGAGGCATTCGGCAGACGGCAACTTGATCCTTTTTCGTGTGTGGAATCATCGCTGATACACCCCACTAGTTACCTCTGACAGTCTTACCTTTCATTAATCAAGCCAGCATATACATTCCTCCGTGGAAACTTGTCGAATATTCCAACACGGTTATCGTCTGCAACTTAGAAACTTTTTCTACTTTGTAACCAACAAGTGTGTTGGCACTTGTACAGCTACATAGAAGAGAAACATTCGCCATTGTGAATTAATAGTTAGGACTACAGAATAAACTTTGATTGGTTTTAATTTGAGACCAATCAATATTAAGGATGTCTAAGGTAAGTCATATATATTACGTAGACGTGTTAGTGTGGGTTGTTTATTTGTGTATATTTAACATAAAACTAAATACGACATCTTAGATATTTTTCATGCATATATTATCGAGTCAATGGACCATGACTTAAGGTCACATGGGGTTACATGTTTATTAATAGTGTACCTTTATTTAGATAGTCTAGTTTTGCTGACGTAACATAAAGCCATATTGTGCATAAAACCTTTAACAAATTCCTCACCTTGTGGTGAACCCTGTTAATTAAACTTATACACTTTAATTAATTTTGTCTTAATCATATGAGATTGTTCATTTAATTAAACAAAATTGTTTTTTAAAAAAACTTAGCCGTTCCTTTATACTTATAATAGCTTTAGAGTTAAGGTTTAAGTTTTGCCTTTTAAAAATATCTTATTTACTTAGCGTATATATAATTGAAGCGTTTAATTATCTTGGGGAAAATCTACACAGCTGTTACTTGTGAAATACTGATAAGCTTTTGGCTGTCGATCATGTAGATAAATGACTCATTTCATTTACAAGGGCTTAACGGTACACTCGTATTGGTTGTGAATAGCGGAACTTAGATACCTAGCTGAAGTTAATGCAATAAACATTACTCTGCAAATTTGAATTTTAAAACCAGTCCGCCATTAATCTAATTCCGTGTAGTTACCTTCACCTTTGAGTTTAGTTTTGTGTATCACTTTACTACGTCACTGCGCATGCTCACAATCTGGTTTCCGGGTTCTTGATAATCTGACATTTTCGCCATCTTGGACTTAAAGAACGCACGCAGATATGGTAAATATAATTTACTTTCTTTATCAAATGAGTGTTTCAATAATTATTCTTTAAATTTTCTTCTACATACTTATTATTTATGTTGTGTTTAGCTAAACCGCTTTGCACCCAGCTGTTGCTTTATATCACGTAAGGCGTATTGATATTTTTATTTTTTAAATAGGTCTTTACTTACTAAATATGAACAATAAATGGAAAATATACTCTATTTATCCTCTTTGTATTCATATTAATATTTTTTCTATTGTAAACTTTTCTTTTATCATATCAAAACTTAAATGCAAAAAAAGGAAATAAAAGCAATCGCGTTAAGTAAATTGTTATCTAAGGAATATAAATACATTTACAAACGTGATAATAATTCGGAAGTCATTATAAGAACACTTGATAAGGAACGATAAGTTAACCAAGATTTACTGATAAAGAAAAAATCGGATGATAAAATTCAAGGCCGACGCGCGTCTGCAGATTGATTCTGTAAGAATGTGATGACGTCATCGCTTTATGGGTTGTAGATCTTACTTAGCACAATCGGCTATAGGTATATACCAAGTGAGTAGTATTCATCTCATGTAATGCGATACCTGGCTGATCTATTTATAGCTCATGGATAGGTACCATCACAGGTGTGATTTGAGGCGAATTCTGGGGTTTTGTCTGCGTGAAAAATATAGGTATATAATAATCATAATAGAATTCGTATTGGTCATTCCAGCGTTTCGACCGGGGGACATTTTTTTACACCCACGCTGCTTCAGAATGCTTTATTTATTTATAGTGTATATTAGTATGCATAATAGTTAATTATATTTTTCGGGAAAAAAACGGGAATTCTTATCTCAACCTTTCTGCTGACTCACTAAGGTTACTGCCATTAAGAAAAGTATCGCAGGATGGCCTTCCACTGCTTTAAAGCCGTTTTATTTTCTAAATTCTGTGCTTATCTACGAATTATCTATCCATCGTATTTTCATATTGCTGCATTGATAAGAGACTAAAATCAAAATTCTACGCTTTTTACCACGTACATTTGTATTTCCAAGGTAACGGTATTGCCTCAGTACCAGTATACAAATATACCGCCATATGTTTATCATCGAAACCACAAATATACAGATAAGAATCCTAGGAGAATGTTATTCACCCTGAAAATAATTGCTCATAATTCAAAAATTATCAGTATGTTGAGATGATGTTAAAGGTTTATGTTAATATCAATATACAATGTATACTATTTTAATGACCCTACTGTTAGTGATTCAAGAGTTTGTAAGGACCGTTGTAGAAGCACTTAAATACTCAAACCATAAGCTGTTGTGAAGATGACTCAATCAGAATTTTGTATAATAATTATGATACTCAAGTAATAAAGATGTTCATTTTTGACATTTTCTTTAATATAAATAATTGCATTAAGCCAATCGCTGTCATTAGTGTAAATGTTGTAAGTAACGTAATGTGTTGGTAGGCGACATTGTTGGGCAAAGAATAATTCTTACAACATTGGTAGGCGACATTGTTGGGCAAAGAATAATTCTTACAACAGTTAATGTATAGAACAATTTAGCCCTTACTATATAAATATATATCTATAGAGTTAAGTTGGTCTTTGAATTGTTGTTTGAAAAAAGAAGTCTTGGCAGACAAATATATTTTTCTTTGTAACAGTATTAATTTATGACTTACAAACATTATGTTTTCTTTCGTGTTGCTATGGGATTAATATTTTTTTTAAATTTCAAAAGTTTGACATAATCGCATGCTGTCTTTGATCCTGGTATTCCGTTTGGTAACTGTAATCCAAAATTGTGTTTTAAGTTTAATTAATTTCAGTTAATAATGTGATCCTGTAAGATAGATCTAGTTTTTTTGAAGAATTTGCAAGTTTACATACACTAGAACCAACCGAATCTTACCTGTTTGTAGATAAGATATTTTGATAACATTTCGCTCCAAGCATCATCTTGTATTCGCTGAATGATTTGATTTCTTGCCAAAAATTTTCCTGTGAATCACGCTGAAGACGCTTCAGCTATTGGCGTAAACAACACACCTTAAAGCCGCTCTTAAGAATCTCTCCGGAACTTTCGAATTTGTGTTTAAATATAAAGGCTAGTATATAAACATTAGTTAGTTAAATACACAAACAGAGCCTGTGGACTGACAGAAAAACTTTATTCATTATCGGAATTAAAAATAAACTTGTTTTAACAATGGTAAGTTGATAGTTATTTAATTACTTACTTATTTAATATAAAAGTCGGACTACATTTGAATTATTACATCAGTGTTTGGTTTTGATAAATATTTTTTATTCATAAAATATTTCAGTACGTTTAGAGCTAGATGTTTATCATTAATTCATATCATACCATGTGAGATCTGTTTCTAATAATGTGAATTGTTACTATTAATAAATAAAATAGAAGCGAAAACAGGAAGACAAATTACTTTATGCTATTTCAATCCTTTGTTTACTTGAAATCAGTTTAAAATAGGAGACTGGAAATTGGATAAGAATATAAAGATCTTGTGTAAGAAGCCAGTTTACGGAAACTTACGAAATTTTCTTATTATTCTTCGGAAATATGTTCTCAGTTATTGCTAGCCTAGCTTAGGAGTGTTTCTGCAAGTAATGACGTCATAACATAGAACTAAGAATGTTATGTACATGAAATGATAGATGATAATAAAGTTTCTTAAATGATTGTAGATATGCTATTGAAAATAATATCATTGTTTCGTAAATGTATCAGAGAACTGTTTTATTCGATGGATAATAGAAATTCATAGATAGGTTATTTTATATTTCCTGTGTCTATTGTCTCCCTTTAGATCCTTGCTGTATCACTAAATGTTTGCTCTATCCCTCTACCGCATCGTGGTGATCTTTCCCAAGACTGACAAAAAGATGTGTTTTACATTTAGATGAAATTATCCGAATATTTGTTATACCCGATTTAGTTCTACTTTTTACAACTTTTAGTTAATTTATATTTTAGAAGTTTTGTTTTCGTTTAGCTTCAGTTTTATTTATTATTGAACAGTATATTGTTTTGTGTACATGTTGATAAACAATATATTATGCAACGACAGTTATTTTAAATAGTTTTAAATTAAAACGCCTTTTTGTATGCAATGTTACTATAAAGCATAGTTGCATGCGAACACATCCACAATACAAACTGTAAGATATCGAATTGAAGATGAATCATCGATAAGATATCGAATTAAATATGATTCACTTTTGGTTTTACTTCGATGAAAATCTAATAGAATACTACTGTGCAACTAATACCAGTCTATGTTTTGCGCATGCGTGTGATGACTGTTTTATAGTGGCATTCGTCAGTTTTTTATCCGAGTCCTCTTGGTCTTTTCCCACTCAGGAGGTCGATATGCATTTTTCTATTTATATGTGTAAGTTAAAGCTTGAAGAATGACGTGTGCTTTCTTTTCTTTATTTCTATTGAAACTAATACGTTTGAATACTTTCTTAATAGTAATGAAAAAGAAATTTGTCAAAAAGCCTGTCTAACTGCTTTATACCGCGTTATGGCGCGACTCTGCACGAATAGGAGAGGACGCGTTCTATTAGAAACTCGAATTAGACTATGTATCTAGTCTACAATGGATCTTCACGGGACAGATCAGGAGGACTTAGATACATTCTCTACTATATGCTAGTTATCCCCAATCGCACGTCTACATCCAACTCAAATTTTGGTTACCAGGTTGCCGGAAAATATGATCTACAGGCTGAGGCCGAAGTTAGAAACTGGATCCACCAACTTACCGGTGAAGTTATTAATGAATATGAACTTGAAAAACGATTAAAAGACGGAGTTATCCTTGGCCAGTAAGTTTCATTCCTTCCACTAACTTCATATATTGTCCAAATATAAATTTCAACTAGTTATTTTCAAGGCTTAGTTTTTCTGAATCAATAAGTTTATAAATCGTTTAGGATCTATCTAAAAATATTCTGTATCTGAACTAGGGCACATTATAATGACTATTGGTTTGTTATTGTAATTGTTGTCTTTTATTTTAAGTCTTAGCTGAAATAATGTCTAATAGTACATCGGTTCTTGTAATTATTATTACATTGGTACACCGGTTCTTGTAGTCACAGAATATTTGTCTCTGTTATTAGAAGAACTTATGTTTCTATATTTCATAGAACATATGTTCATTTTATTCACTTGTACATGACATAACTTCCTTATAATCACAGGCTCATAAAACGTGTTTATGACGGTACACCAGCAGAAAGCCTACCACCAGCATGCCGAAAAGCCATCACGAAAGTCCGTAAAAGTGACAAAGCAGCCGTTCAGGTAGGTCCGCAGAAATGTCATACAATGTCGCGATATAAATACAATTTACCAATCAGTGGATAAATGAACGAAACACAAAAAAATATAAGAACAATATTAACAATGTGAAAGTTAATTGTTAACAACGTTATCGTTTTCATTATTTTTTATAGATTGATTTAAATAATTCAGCTATTGTTCTTATTACATACATTTTGACGCCGTCTATATATTTACATATACTTCATTATTGTAAGTTACTACAATATTTCTTGATCACAACCTAATATGTATTTAATTGTTTCTTGTAGATGGGAAATATTGAAATTTTCCTTCAAGGGGCGGCTGCTTACGGTGTCACACAGAGCAGTCTTTTCGCTTGTAATGACTTGTTCGAAGGCAAGAACATGCCCATGGTGATTGCTACTATCTTACAAGTTGGTTCCGAGGTGAGTTTATTTCTTAGATGAACGAAATGCTTTTAATGATAAAATATGCATTTGAAGTGCTCGCTGCTTGATCTTACACTTAACCATGTATAATCTGAGCAAATAGTAAATGCAAAATGCGTGACCGAGGCAAGCATGACGTCCGACGACAATGCTGTCGAATTGAGCATGATATTTTGTCGTCTTTGAAGAAATCAATGCAAACTTAGTAAAGAATTGAGTCCAATGTACCGGTGATTTATTTTCACTATATACAACATCACCGTAACATATGTGTCTGTTATACATTTCCATTATTGAAAGGGCGCCATAGACAAATGATATCAATAAGTACATAAACTTGATAATATTGTTCAATATTCCATTTTATAGTTATCCCCCTGTTTGCATTGATTTCTGACGTTAGAGTAGTTGCGCGACAAATTTAGAAAATAGCTTTATGAACTACAATTTAACAAACTGTAAAATTTCTGTAAACGATTAATTACATGAAACCTCTTTATTTTTTGTTTACATAAATAAGAATTTTCATCAGAAAAGGGAGTTAAAAAATAATCAATACGGGAACAAATGAGATTGAGAGGTATTCGTGTAATTATTTGTTCTAGTAGCAAACTCACTGAAATGCTTATTTTAAAATATTCGAAAATCACAAAAATGATTTTGTCATCATGAATGGAATAGAATAGAATATTTTATATAAAAATGTAATTTACACTTTTAGTACATAAATATATTGAGCATAAAATTTTACAATTTGCACTCATTTTGAAATATTAAAAATTGAATGTATATTATTAAAGAAGATTTTCTACAATGCTTCCCGTATGTTATACAATGATATATGTAGTTCCATGTATTGCCTGTAAAATATAAATATTTATAATGATTTATGTCAATTCGTCTATATCCATCCATGATGATTTTTGCATGTTTAAAAAAAATAAAGATGGGCACACGAGATGTAGAGGGTCATTAGAGAGGTGCCAGTTTAGAAAACGTGGTGTCACTAAAATAATGTATGAGACAAATTTAAGTTACACCTTTTACATCTCGTCTGTACCATTGGTCAATTTTTACACACGGTATTAAGATATTTAGGATTTAAAAAATATATGAGACGAATACGGTTCGAGTGTTGTTTATGGTTTTTTTCAAATAACATTTTGCTTAATTAATGCTTTTAAATGCTGTTTGATTACTTATGTTCTAATAAAACGCGCATTTATGATTGTTTAATTATTAGTTTAGTAAATATCTGCAAATAGTTGTATTTCTTATGAGTTTACATATGGTAGATGGTGTCTTAAGAAGTGTTTGGCTATGCGCATTATGAATCGTATATTCTAACGCGTGACGTAACGTGCATCAAGTAAATAGTTCCTCTATATAAGTGAGTGTTTTTGTGAATTAATAAGTTTATCGCTGTAAACAGTGTTTTCTATCTACAAAGAAATAAACCCTGTGAACAAAATGAACAAAAGAAATATGAGAAAATTGGAATCTCATTTATGTTAAAATCCCTTCGCGCATGAATATGAACGGATAACCTCAGCGGAGTAATATCGAACAGAAAAAAATAATTGGAATTAAGCCGTACTTGGACCTGCTTGTTTACTAAACACGACTATCACAATGCAACATTGTCGTCTGATTTAAAGGGAAGGATATCTTAACGGACTATTCTTGATCGAGGTACGTATCAGTGTGAACATAAACACTTCCTCTCAAAGTAATCACTGAAATAATACCACAGTAAATGTTTCAGTTCCGATTATAGAAGTTTGCGCTTCGATAGCTGTTGTACGTTCACGTTGTTCCATGCTTGTACAAAGAAATATCTGCATGCTGGTGTAATGAAGTCAGAATGCTTTCAAGAATCTAGATTACAAATCATAAAGGGGTGGTTGAAGGGATTTGGTGCATTTTGTAAATCGGAACTGATACATTTTATCTAAGACACATATAGCGCTTTGATCTCTGTCTATGTAAACGCTTAGCAAAAAAAATCTGAAAATATCTATGTATAGAATGAAAGCTCTGTTTATCGGCGTAGTGTGACCTTGTCTGTTGCTTTGGTTGTTTATAATCGTACTTCTATTGCATTTGTAACGTTCTAGGACTCGATATATGTGTCATGCACAAGGAACTATCAGTATAGTGCATTTTGTTTAACCATCAGATAAGACTGCTTGAAATTAAACATGTGTAGTAATAATATCTAATCAATCTAAATGTAATACATGAAAAATTATAACATTTTATTTGATCTTTTAATTACAAGATTTTTGTTAAAAAATAAATAGAAATTTAAATACCTACTAGATTTTAAATCGCGGAAGAAAAATATTAGTTTCGTCAACTATGTGGATGACACATTTCAATTTTGGGTGTTTGCAGGCCCAGCGAAATAAATTCGATGGTCCTACATGTGGACCTAAGCCACTCCCACGAGGGCCAAAGAAGAAATTTACTCGACAACAAATTAGAGAAAGTCATTCTATTCTCACTCCACAAAGCGGAACCAATAAATATGCTTCACAGAAAGGAATGACGTTTGGCGCAGTCCGACATTGCGCAGATATAAGAGCTGACGATATTTCACAAGAGGGCCAAGCGG
Organism: Lutraria lutraria; assembly: GCA_964023205.1. Taxonomy (NCBI): domain Eukaryota; kingdom Metazoa; phylum Mollusca; class Bivalvia; order Venerida; family Mactridae; genus Lutraria; species Lutraria lutraria. The sequence goes on from OZ026843.1 coordinate 10,200,181, forward strand.
ATTTAACACTCCAAAGCGGAACAAATAAATTCGCCAGTCAAAAAGGCATGCGCATTGGATCTATTCGTCATATTTCTGACATCAAATCAGACGACATGGTATCCGAAGGCATGGGAGAGTTAACTCTACAGGGTGGAACCAATAAATTTGCCAGTCAGAAGGGAATGTCTTTTGGTGCTGTCAGACATTGCGCTGACATTAGAGCGGACCAGTATGAACAAGAGAGCGCCGGAGATGTGAGTTTACAAATGGGTTCAAATAAATATGCTTCACAAAAGGGAATGTCGTTTGGCGCGGTTCGTCATGTTGCCGATATTCGAGCAGACGACATGACCCAGGAAAGTTCTGGTCTGTTAAATCCACAAACCGGTTGGAATAAAGGAGCAAATCAGAGTGGTATGAGGGGGTTCGGTGCCGCCCGCCATGTTTCTGATATTAGGGTCACTGAGTTATGTGACGAATATGAACCGGAAGAAGGTGACCCAGACTATCAAGGCCAGGAAGATTACCCGGATGAGCAGAACGCAACCGGATATCAATAGACTTTAGAGTGACGTAATTGAACATCTGTGACTTTGCAATGGATTTTAAATGAACTAAGCTTGGTGTGTTCAAAACACTTATTTTCTCTTTTACATGACTTAAAACCTTTCCAAAAGTTTGATGTGTTGTGATAAACATTTATATAATGGATACGCTATTAATTGACATTTTTCATAACCCATATATTACGAACCGAAATACCATATTTTACATTGCAACATAGGTGAGTGTATACCTACCATTTACGCGCGAATAACTCTAAATACTATCATATTCCGATTCTTACCATTTGTTTGGATGTGAACGGATTGAATCGCTCTGTGAAACTAAACATAATGTGATTTGATAATAAAAAACATACACAATAAAAGGTTTTTTGATTTTAAACAGTTAGGAGATCAAGCATAAAGTCTTTTTTTAGATAACTATACCTGTATATGGATAGCAACATATATACACATATAAACATATACTTTAGCTGCTTTGTATAACGAGGAATGCATTAATGTATATAGTATCTTGATATATCAATTATACCGACAAGTATCGATATAATCTTAGTGAAGTATATATAGATATATATACCCATAAGAATTACCATCGTTGCTCGACCGCACAAATGGTGGCATTAATAGATGGATGCGAAATCGCATGTGACGTAATATATAGGTATTTATTGCATCATAATTATCGATTATATCTTGGTTCGATTTTGCCAAACTCTTCATGATTTTATATGAGATAATTAAATTTCTTTAACATGTATTTTAAATTTAATTTTGAAACTATTTAATTATCATATTTCTTAATTAGATGATGTTTTATTCATTAAGAGAGTCGTGTAAAATTAAAAAAAGAATTGGAAATTATGAAATAGCATTTTGTACAAAGTTTAAGTCCATTTTATAAAGAAGTCAATTTTCCTAAAAATAAGATAAACGAAATTATAAGGCGCAATTCCTTGCAGGCCCAGAGAAACAAATTTCATGGACCGGTGGCAGGTCCAAAACCATCTCAGAAAAAGAAACGTTTGTTCACACGATCTCAGCTGAGAGCTGGCCAGTCTATGATAGGGTTACAGTCAGGTACCAATAGATTTGCTAGTCAAAAGGGGATGAGCTTTGGTGCTGTACGCCATATTTCTGACATAAAATGTGATGACATCGATCCAGAAGGAAACGGTATACTGACACAACAAGCGGCAACCAATAGATTCGCTTCCCAGTCCGGAAGTCGGGGTTTCGGTGCGGTTAGACACATTTCAGATATAAAATCCGATGATATTTCGGACGAAGGTAAATCTGTCATAAATATTCAGATGGGGTCGAATCAATTCGCTTCTCAAAAGGGAATGTCTTTCGGTGCAGTCCGACATATTGCCGATATTAAGGCAGATGATGTTAGCATTGAAGGTATGGCAACTTTGAGTTTGCAGTCTGGAACGAATCGCTACGCATCACAGAGTGGAATGACGTCATTTGGCGCACAACGCCATGTTACAGACATTAAAGTTACTGAGTTATGTGACGAAGAAGATTTTGTTGAAAGTGATGACGAACGTTATGTTTACGAATAACATTCAGGACATATCGAATCAAATACTAAATAAAATGTTTCAACAGACTGATACATTGAATTTGTGTCGCAAAGATGTCATTTACGCGCTTTTAATGTCGTATTTCGTAAGTTAATTGTATCGTGTGTGCAAATGTATTCCTTTTTCCAAATAAAATTATTTTAATTCATGACATGGTTTGTTGAGATTTGACGGGAATATCGGACGCCAAACGCCTAAGTAAGAAAAAATGTAAGGATGTATGTTTGTTTTTATTATGGCCTGGTATGTAAGGTAAGCGAACATTCACTATATTCCTCTTTGGTGTTTAAAAACAACGTTGTATTTATAACAAGTTGTCAGCCCACTGAACGTATCAAATGGATACACGTGTAGTATATGTGAATAGCCAAACACTTCTTATTACATTTTGACATCAATAAACAACAATGATTTTTATACACAATGATAATTATATATTAATAACAATACGTTTTTCATTTATGCCTTTGTTTAAATTGAATTTTAATCTTTACTTTCTAGGCTCAACGCCATCAGTTCAACGGACCAACGGTTGGCGCTAAACCGACAACGAAGAATATAAGATATTTTACAGAAGATCAATTAAACGCAGGAAAGGCTATTATTGGGCTTCAAGCCGGTACAAATAAGTTAGCGTCTCAAGCAGGCATGCGCATTGGTGCTGCGCGCCATATTGCCGACATCAAAGCTGATGACTTCGATAGAAGGAGTCAAGGTATCATTGGTGGTCAGGCTGGTTTCAACAAAGGTGCAAGTCAGGCTGGAATGAGCATTGGTGGTACTAGACACATCGCTGATATTAAAGCTGAAGATATGAGTAAGGAAGGAAAAGGAATCATTGGATTGCAAGCGGGAACCAATAAGAAGGCATCCCAAGCTGGAATGTCATTTGGAGCACCTAGACAAGTGTCCGATAATACGATGCAAGAAATGAGTCATGACTCCCATGGTATTATGGGAGGCCAATCTGGCTTTAACAAAGGAGCAACCCAAGCTGGTATGTCGTTCGGAGCACCTAGACATATTGCTGATACTAAAGTTGATGAGCCTGATAGAGCTGGACAAGCTATCATCGGTGGTCAAGCCGGCTTTAACAAGGGTGCAACGCAGGCGGGTATGAGCTATGGTGCCCCAAGACAAGTCTCTGACCAACGTTTGTTGGAAGCCGATCGATCAAGCGAGGGTATAATAGGAGGACAATATGGCTACAACAAAGGAGCAACTCAAGCTGGTATGAGTTATGGTGCTCCGCGACAAGTAGCAGATGACAGAATCTACGACGTGGACAGGACTAGTGAAGGCATCATCGGCGGACAGTATGGTTACAACCAGGGCGCAAGTCAGGCAGGGATGAACTTTGGTGCCCCAAGACATATCGCTGATATTCGCTCCGATGATATGACTCAAGATGGGCAGGGCTATATTGGTTTACAAGCAGGAAGTAACAAAGGTGCCAGTCAAACAGGAATGATGTTTGGCGGAATGAGACACCCAGCGGATATGAATATTCCTAATCTTGAAGATTCATACTGTGACTTTTAAACTTTCTTAATATAAACCACGTGCCGCGAGTCTTAGATTCTTTATTTATGCTGATCGTTAAAACAGAATGGTGTGCTGATTGTTTACTATTAGTCCGATACATTTGACTTGAAATCTGCTTTTATGTATTTATCCACATTATTGGCAAGTTTGATCATTTCGGCAAATCGAAAAAACTTATACTGACAATCTAAAAATGAAATATAAATTAATTATCCAAAATTGATTCTTTAACAAACTATTATCGTTTGTGTTCAACAGTATTATCTATGAATATCTTTTAACACTTGATAACAATGTTTCACCTGTCGTTTTGACTTATTGATTGACATTAGACATTTTGCTTTGTTATATTATTTTAAAATAAATATTTTAATACAAGATGCTGTCTGTTTCATTTAAGAAGCAATTCATGATTGTTGCATTTTTTTATTATTTTTTGGCGTACAAAGGCTTCCATCGCAGAGAATCGCGTACAGCTTGGGCTATATTTGACAAATCCTGATATTTGGCTATGATATCCTTATGTGTTGAATGCAATTAGCGTATATTAGAGAAGATAATTTTCTTGACGACGACTCTTAGTTTGTGTAAGTGTTACCTTTAATATATGTTGTTTGTGTTTGATTTGAATGCCGTGTTTGATGCTGTTCAAGATTGCTTCTTGTTCTACATTTTGCTTTGCAGAGTATTCCCATTAACAATTAGTGTGTTTTAAGTATCACTTACTCACACAATTCATCCAGTTTCTTCAATACATTTTAATTCATAAATTTAACATTCTTGTTCATAACATTTGTGACAACGGTCACATGACCTGCATTTTAAACGAGTGCTCCCTTCCGCTTCAGGCACAAAGTAACGAACTCAATGGACCAACAACAGGCCCGCCACCCAAACAAAAGAAAAAGCAGAAGTTCACCCGAAAACAGCTAAAGGCCGGACAGTCTATTCTAATTTTACAGAATGGAACAAATAAATTCGCGTCCCAAAAGGGTATGACATGCCCCGGAGCTGTACGACACGGGGCCGATATCCGAGCTGATGATCTTACTGAAGAAAGCAATCGTACAGTCATACTTCAGTCTGGTACCAACAAATATGAGACTCAAAAGGGAATGCGCATTGGTACACAACGTCATTGTGCCGATATAAGAGCCGATGACGTCAACCAGGACAGCAATGCAATAACGATTCTCCAGAGCGGCACCAACAAGTTCGACTCCCAAAAAGGAATCAGGGGTGGCTTTGGTGCAGTTCGTCATGGCGTTGATATCCGAGCTGATGACCAAACAAAAGATAGTGAGGCTGAAGTTTGGTTACAGTCTGGTTCCAACAAGTTTGCCTCCCAAAAAGGAATGACCGCCCCTGGTGCCGTACGTCATGGTGCCGATATCCGTGCTGATGATTTGAACCAAGATAGTAATGGTATCACTATATTGCAATCGGGTACGAACAAATTCGACTCACAAAGAGGAATGCGATGCTTCGGTGGTGTCAGACACGGTGCCGATATACGTGCCGACGATCAAACGAAAGAAAGCGAGGCCGAGGTATGGTTGCAATCGGGTTCCAATAAATATGCTTCGCAGAGAGGTATGACTGCTCCTGGTGCCGTCCGTCACGGAGCAGATATTCGTGCTGATGACTTCAACCAAGAAAGTAATGGCATCACAATTTTACAGTCCGGTACAAACAAATTTGATTCCCAGAAAGGTACTCGTGGCTTCGGGTCCGTTCGTCATGGTCCTGATATAAGAGCTGATGATGGGAATGCAGAAGGTCAAAGCATTGTTATCTTGCAAGCCGGTACAAACAAGTTCGACAGTCAAAAAGGAATTCGTGGTGGTTTTGGCGCTGTCCGTCATTGTGCCGATATCAGAGCCGATGAATTTAATGAAGAATCTAACAGAGAGGTTCAACTGCAATCTGGAACGAACAGATTCGCATCTCAGAGGGGTATGACCGCTCCTGGTGCTGTACGCCACGGTGCCGATATTAGAGCTGACGAATTCAATCTTGAAAGTAACGCAGTCATCAATTACCAATCTGGATGGAACAAGGGTGACTCTCAGAGCGGCATGAGAGGTGGTTTTGGCGCTGTACGTCACGTGTCAGATATAAAGGTCCGTGAATTGTTCGACGACGAAGATCTATACGAGTATGATGATTTGGAGTATGCGGATCCATCCCAAGGAACATCTGATATGTAACGTTGACAAAAATATGTAGCAATATGTGAACAATTGACTAAATTTAAAGAAATCGGTGACATGAATGCTAATTGCAAAATTATGAAATGCCATTACATCTCTCGACAAATTATATAAGACTAAATTTAATTGATCAAGACATTCATTACCGTATAACAAGTGTCATATCGGACATGTACAAACTTTCGATTCGATCAGTATGTATTGTAGTTTTATTAAGTTGCAATTTTCGTATAAGCAGCCACCCTTCTTGGCTGATATTTTCGTACGCTATTATAATTATTTTGTAGACTAGATGTTTCGACGTTTGTTTAATTTTTGGATCAAATTAAGTATGATGGTGTTGTAAATATTTGTACAGATTTTGTATGATTGTGATAAGATGTGGACATTTGTGCAATATTTGGTCATTCAGTTTCATTTTCTCGAGCTGCGTTATTTTATTTTACTAGAATGATTCTTCTAAAAAAGTCTTTTATCTCCCAGCTATTCTGCTTCTAAACGTAAAATTACTTATCAGTAAATCACTGTGTACGTGTTTTGGATTGTTATTTTAATGCTGCATTTTATGGTAAAAATATTTTAAACGGACGCGAATTTCAATAGATTGATGTAATACTTTTGTAACATCAT